>BPLR01001595.1:0-37173 GCA_021605095.1 Caerostris extrusa
TTTACATTACCATAAAATTGATCTCAAAAAATTCAATCACAGCAAATGCACCCATGGACTAACCTTGATTCATGCAAATATTGAACATCGTGATTTAGCGTCGTTGAGACTTCTCAACCAGGTTGTGATTTATTATACCCTGGAGATTTACTATGTGCTTACCATTGTGATAAGTCAACGAAAAGTCATAAATAGTGTTATTCCATAAATCACTGTTTACGACTGTCATAGACAGACGTGAAAGCTATTGAATTTCTATACTTCCGTTGAAACATATGCTAATAAATCATCGATGCATGCGTTTATAAGTTGCTCAGTCAACACATTCAATGATTAACTGTGGAACAACTTTTCCTATGTAATAATCCCTCTTGTACAAAAATCGTTATGCAATGTTCCAATCGCTCAGTAGTAACTGTTTATGTATTAGTTCTATGGAAATTTTCTAGAAGTTGTACAAAACTATTTCCTCCTCTATAATGTTTATGGACTGTAATAGTCTTTGGGGTTTACTACAGAATAAATTATTTTTAGACAATAGAACTGAAGCATTTAATCGACACTGCAATTAATTTTATACTATTCTATTTTCCAATTAGATTACTAATTCTTAGGGATTACAATAAAAAATATAGTTTATTTCTTAATTTAAGACGATTAATTATCCAACGCCTTTTTTATGCCATGGTGCATAGCATGATGACTTTTTCAAACAGATTTTAAATTATTGAACAAATATGTTTGTATGAAAAGCAACGTATTCGCTTCAATAAAATTATTAATTTTAAAGTATTTTTTTAAATGAGGCCATTAATCTGTTAAGGACTAAATAAACATCATCATTTTTTTATTTCCTAATTTACGACGACAAATATCTAAGCAACTTTTTTTATGCCGTGATGAATAACATAACATTTTTTAAACGCTTTTGCGACAAACGTAGAATTATACATATCTCCATTCTCGGTTTTGAATAACCCAC
This sequence comes from Caerostris extrusa, assembly GCA_021605095.1. Classification (NCBI taxonomy): domain Eukaryota; kingdom Metazoa; phylum Arthropoda; class Arachnida; order Araneae; family Araneidae; genus Caerostris; species Caerostris extrusa. The sequence goes on from BPLR01001595.1 coordinate 983, forward strand.
TCTATATTAAATGTAATGGTCCTATTACAAAACTGAGTTTCACAGAATAAAGACAAATAAGTAGAGCTTTAAGCAAATTTTTATAACTTCTACAGTCATAACTTTGTTAATAAGTTGCGGAAAATGCGAAAACTCAGAAACGGAGAAAATCGCATTGAAAGATTAGAAGACACTTTTAATGGCACCTAATGAATCACATTTACATTTTTGTGTCAGCGTAGTCGTACTTTTGTTCAAATTAAATGTGGTTTGTTTTAAAATTTTGTAAGATTCTAAATTATTTTTTTTTTAAATATTTTTGAAGAATTTTTTTTTAGGATGATAAGGTACATATATCCATTATATTCACTTCCCATGTTAAGAATTGTTTTTTAAGCCATTTTATCTCTTTTCCGTTAAGAGACTTTCATTTTAATTGTAACTGCAATTCATATTTTTTTTATTAGAATTTGTCACAACAAGTTGATTGCTCAGTAGCTAGCCGAAATTGGGATCTTAAAATAATATTTACCCTCATTTTATTGTTTGGCTCTTCAGAGACCCACCCTGCAATGCAAATATGTAATAAAAACTGCACCTATGAAGCTATTGAAGATTAATAAGCTAGTTCTTTTTAACAGACTTATTTATTATTTAATGTTTTGGAATCTATTTAGTGTTATAATAGTGGGGTGGATAGTGGCCTGAGTCGACCTTGCATACCAACTTATAACTTAACTCCAACTCCCCTGCCATTTTTCATAGTAGTTTTATGAAATAAGACGAATGAGTGGACTAATGGATTTAGAAAAATTTCTTTAATAAATTAATTGATTTATTCATTGGTTATATTAAATCTTTTTTTTATTATTAGAAATTCTTCTGTAATATTTTCTTTCTTTCATCTTGCTTTTTATAAAACCTCAGTGCTGGGAGAAAAATTTCAACACATTAGTACATGATATGCACTGTAATTTTTAATGTCAGACATTATCTGTAGAAATGTTTTAGAGCCTATAAATGTATTCGTATATCTTCAACTAATTTTGTATTTATTTGAATTTGCTGGACCAGTTTATATTGCATGAGATCCATCAACAATAAAAAGAGATAATTTTTAGAGATTTCATTAACTTTCAAATAATTATTCATTCATCAAGATATAACTAAATTTTTAGAATGTACAGAAACATCAAGACAAAAAATGTTTTATTAATTATATTCAACAAAAAATTCATCGATTAAATTTAAAACTCACCAAAAAAAAATTAGTAGTAAAACTATCAAATTTTTATTGAAATATAATTTGCTTATTATATTATGTGTACTAAATTGCAAATTTAATTTTATATTATCAAATATCATGAAAGTTAATTTTTTCTATAATTAAATAGATAAAAGTTAGATGTCTTCTTCAGATATTTGCATATTAATTTCACAAAATATTGAGCACGGAAATTATTTAATAAAATCTGATGATAATATTTTTTTTTTTGATGGAAATATTTTCGGTTAGGAAATTCTTCAAGAGAATTTTTCTTCGGTTTCCGAAAAACAATAAGAATTCATAGAATTAGATTTAACCAAGAAAATGATTTCCTCTCCTGGCATTTCTTTAATTAATACTTCGTACTGGTTGCAAAGATCATTAGCGCTTGGTATTGAAGTTTTGTTTTATTTATTTCTCTCATTGCCATAGGAGTTATTCCCAGTAGTAAAGCATTTTTTTTTAGATTTTTTATTGACTTTGAATATAAATGCTCAGAAATAATATTATAATTAAAATTACATGAATATGTGTTTATATATATATATGTTCAATTTTATATTTCATTTAACTAAAAACTGAAATGGATATAATCAAAATTATATTTAATTAGAAATTAGAATGATTCATTTCTGCTCTTCTGGTCCTCGGTACTACAGGTTTTGGTTCGAGTCCTTTGCGGTGCCATGTATAATTGTAGTGGTCCTGAACTACTTTTAAACCGCAGGTCCAGGTTTAATATGATTGTAGAGCGTTGTAGGGGTAGAGTTATTCGCGTCCGTGGAATATCTTCTAGCTACACGTGCCGCCTGGTAGTGCTAAAAGGGTAACAGCGGTGCAACCATTGCTTACGGAATAAAGGTAACTGTCTATGTATTTCTAGCTTCATTAGGGAAAAAATACTTCTGCTATGAGTTGATAATGATTTATTGATCATTTTGTGCACGTGCCACATAAAACATATGTAATCCTCTGTGTGGATTTATATAAAAAGCACTTTTCTAGATTGGCAAGCTAAGATATATCTAGAATTAGACTAAAGTAAAAATATCTTAATTAAAAATTACTTTCATTTTCAATACCATTTGTAAAATATCCTCTGCATTCAATATTTATAAAAATTAATTTTTCAATTATAATGTTTAAACTATTTCAAAATATGATTTATTTTTATTGTATTGCATAAGAAAATAAATTATTTTTATGAATCAATCAAGTTTTCAAAATCTAATTAAATTTATAAAAACTTATATGAAAACAGATTATTATTGTAAAAAATAATCAACAAATGTAATTTAATAAATGTAAACATGAAACGTTGCAATATTTTTCAAACTAGAAATATATTTCCCATAATAGCAAAAATAATCCCCAAACATCATCAGAAATTTTTTATCAAAACTTGTCATCTACCAGACTTCTTAAAATGAGAGTTTAAGATGTTTATACACCCACATCTAGAAATGCATCTAAACGAAAGATATTTTTAGTTTGGGTGAAAAAGTAGTTAAAACGAGCACTGAATTTTTTTTTATCCTCAAATAAATCTCTCCAAACTGCAGATATATTTTATCATTAAAGAAATAAAAATTTTATATATTAGGAATCATTTCTGTTTAGATCATGAAATAACATAAAGCTCAATATTAGTTATAAAAATGTACAATCAGATTTGTTTAAAAAAAGTTTTACTTGATAAAAATTTAATACAGAATTTTTTAATTAAATTAAAATGTTTCATAATTACTATAAATTTGTAAAACATTTTAAAAAAGAAACATTTTTATGAATCAATTAAGTTTTTAAAATTTAATATAGTTTATAAAATTTATATGAAAAACAGCTCAGTATCATAAAAAAATCAACAAATGCAATTTAATAAATGTAAACGTAAAACGTTGCAAATATTTTTAAAATTGAAATGTATTTCCCGGAATAACAAAATAATCTTCAAGCTTCATCAGAAATTTTTTTATCAAAACATGTCATATACCAGATATTTTTAAACGAGAATTATTTCATTCACATCTACGAATGCATTGAAAGGAAAGATATTTTTAGCTTGGTAAAAAAAAAATTTGTTAAAACGAGAACTGAATTTTTTTTTTAATCCAAAATAAATCTCTCCAAAAATGTAGATATATTTTTATCAGTTAAGAAATAAAAACCTATATATTAGGAATAATTTCTGTTTGATCTTAAAATAACATAAAAACGTAGCTATTTAAATTTTTAAATGATATCTTAATAAAGATGGTGAATCGGATTTGTTTAAAAAGTTTTACTTGATTAGAATTGAATTTATAATTTTTATTAAATTAAAAAGTTTAAAATTAAATAAATTTGTAAAACAGATTTAATAAAATAAATTGTTTTATGAATCATTATATTTTCAAAATTTAATATAATATGTAACGTTTATGTATAAAACAGTTCAGTAGTGTAAAAAAAAAAATCAACAAATGAAATTTAATGAATGTCAATATAGCAGGTGCTGAAATATTTTTCAAACTTCTGAATGAGCCTCCAGAATAGCAAAATAATCCTATAAAGTTCATCAGAAATTTTTTTTTTATCAAAATATGTCATCTAATTAGATATTTATAGTGGGGAATCTTTTCACCTCACATCTAGAAATTTATCTAAAGAAAAGATATTTTTAGATTCGGTAAATAAAAGGAGTTAAACGAGCATTGATTTTTTTTTATACAAAATAAATCTTCCTAAAATATAGATATATTTTATATTTTATACGAAATAAAAAACTTATATATTTGGAATCATTTCTGTTTCGGATCTTGAAATAGCATAAAAACGTAACTATATAAAAAAAGATATCTTAATAAAGATGGTCAATCGGATTTGTTCAAAAAAAAGTTTTACTTGATTAGAATTAAATTCAAAATTTTTATTAAATTAAAAAAGTTTCAAAATGTGCAATAAATTTGTAAAACAGATTTAATAAAAGAAATTGTTTTATGAATCAATTAAGTTTTCAAAATTTAATATAGTTTATAACATTTATAAAAAATCAGATCAGTATTGTAAAAAAAAATGCAATTTAATAAATATAAATATAAAACGTTGTCTTATTTTTTTGAAACTCGAAAATGTATTTCCCGAATATCAAAATAATCCCCCAAACTTCATCAGAAATGTTTATCCAAAACGTGTCATCTACCAGACATTTTTAAAATGGGAATTTTTTCACTCACATCTAGAAATGCATCTAAATGGAAGATATGTTTAGTTTAGGTATTAAAAAAAGTAGTTAAAACGAGCTTTGAAAGATTTTTTTTATCCAAAATAAACCTCTCAAAAATGTAGATATATTTTTTATCATTTAAGAAATAAAAACATATAGGAATAATTTTTTATTTGAATCATCAAATAACATAAAAAATTTATTTATTTGAGAAAGAATGTAGAGATTTAGATAGCAGATTTTTATAACAGTTTTTAAACGAATAGTAGATTTTTGTTGAAAGAAACAAGAATAACAGGGGTTTTTTTTGAAAAAAAATTAAACAACAAATTTTTTTTGAAAAAAAAATGGACAGATTTCTTAGAAAAAGAAAATGAACAATAGATATTTTTGAAAAAAAAAGATCATGCAAAAAGTTACTATTTTTATTAAATTAAAAAGTTTCGAAATTGCAATAGGTATTTAAAAAATTAAAAATTCATTTTAAGGAAATTATTAGTATTATATTGCCAGTTCTGCATATATCGATAAATATGTAATAGTACACAATTAATTGAAAAAGATGAGCTTCTTTCAAGTTAGTTTTCCTTAAAATGGCTGTTATCGAAAATTTTGAAGAACAGCATAAAAGAATAAAAGAATGACTGTCATCTTGGGAAAAAGCTATTATATATGCGAGATTGACTTCTTACATTTCAGTTTGCTGAAAACAGAGTCACTCCATTTTTACTGAATTGTCAAAGGAAAAACAAATTATTCTGTCTGAAGCTCGCTGGTGAAAAGCCATAAAGCAACCGCCCAAATTCTTCGTGGCTGCTACAGCAATGAGAAACCTAGTTTTCTAAGAAAAAAAGCATAAGAAGAAAAAAATTAAATATCTTTGTATGTAAGAAAGTGCATGCATATGTTTCAAATGAAAATTGTTCACGTATATCGGAGCAGACAGCAAACCACTCTACTCTTTTTTTTTTTTTTCCGCTTTTGAGGAAAACCCATGCCTGCCATAACTCGGGTACAAATCGAAAAGTACCATTTAAGTTCCGAAGCGTAATGACTTTTGTTTAAAAATAAAAGACGTCGTTTCAACTTTTATAATGCGTGAGTATGGATTTATGAGAAGTTGTTTTGGTAGTGTTTTGTTCCGACTTCCTAGAAATGAGATGTATGTCAGATCAATTGTAAAAGAAATGGTGTGACATTAGTCAAAATTGCTGGAAACATAGCCGAGATATAACTGAAAAAGTAACCTTTTATTGTAAGGTCGTCGAATTATTTAAATTTAAATAAAAGGTGTGAAAGTTCGAACATCATGGCACATAAGTAATTTTTCACTTTTAAAGAGTTAAATGATTTTAAAAGGCTAATGTTTTATGAATCAATTAAGATTTCAAAATTAAATTCAGCTTATAACATTTATATAAATGGTTTAGTATTGTAAAAATTAATAATTTCAATTAAGATGTAAATACAAATCGTTACATTATTTCTTTTCAAACTCGAAATTTATCGGAATATCGAAATAATCCGCAAAACCCTATCAGAAATTTGTATCAAAACGTTACATCTACCAATCATTTTAAACGGAAGTTTCACCCAAGTATATACATGCATCTAAATGGAAGATATTTTTAGTTTGGTAAAAAAAAAGTACTTAAACTGAGCTTGAATTTTATTTTTATCCAAGATTTAAATATATTTTATTATAAATAAAAACTTTATATTAAGAATCATTTTTATTTGATCTTAAAATAACATACTACAAACAGATTTTTTTAAAAAAAAGAATAACATATTTAAAAAAAAATACTAAATTGAAAAAAAAAAAAATAAAAAATTTTTTAAATAAAAAAAAACAGTTTTTCCTTTAAGAAAAGAACGCAAATTCTTTAAAAAAACAGATTTTTCAAATAAAAAGCCATATTAAAAGTATTACTTAATTTGCATTAAATTTATAATTTTTATTAAATTAAAAATTCTCGAAATTGCAATAGACTTTAGAACTTTAATAATTCATTTTAGGACTATTATTAACATTATTGGCTTTTCTAGATATATTTTGATATGTAATAGCACACCTAATTGAAAAGCATGAACTCTTTCCAGTTAGTTTTACTAAATGACTGTTATCGGAAATTTTAAAGAATAGCATGAAGAAAACATAAAGATATGAGAGTCTGGGTAAAGTTAGTTTAGATACAAGTGAGATTGACATCTGTATTACCTGTTTCCTGAAACAGTTTTGAAAAACAGAGCTTCAACTTACTTGACTCGAATTGTCAGAGGAAAACAAATTATTCCGTCTGAGGCTTCTCTGGTGAGCCATAAAACAACCACACAAATTCTGTGGCTGTTACAGCAAACAAGAAACCTATTTCTCCCAAAAGCATAACAAGTAAAAAAAAAAAAAATTAAATATCGCTTTTGTATGTAAGAAAGTGCATGCATATGTTTCGAAAAATTGTTCGAGTATATCGGATCAGACAGCAACCACTCAACTCTTCTTTTTTCCGCTTTTGTAAAAACCCCATGCCTGCCATAACTTGGGTGTACAAATCGAAAAGTACCATTTTGTTCCAAGGCGTAATGGACTTTAGTTTAAAATAAAAGACGTCGTTTGAACTTCACATTGAGTGAATATGGATTTATGAGAAGTTGTTTTGAAGTTCTTTGTTCTTGACTGTGGAAATGAAATGTACGTCGGATCAAATGTAAAAGAAATGGTGTGATATTCAAAATTGCTGAATATAACTGTAAAAAAGAATTCTTTACTATAATGACAATTTATTTAAATTTAAATAACAGACATGTGAAATTCGAAATTCATAATGCATATCATTTTTTCACTTCTAAGGAGTTAATGAACTATTACAAAAATTTTAATGTAAAGAAAATCTTAATTAGAATTTAGGGACATTTATTTAAGTATATATTGAGATTCTTAACTAATACTATTTTTAATATGTTTAAAATTTAACAAATACTTTTTTTAAAATTCTTACCAGAAATATTTGAATTACTTTTGTAATCTGCTGATATAATAACAGTAAATGTTCATTTTCTCTTATCTCAGCCAATTGAATTCAAATTTGTAAACCTCTTATTTATCGAGGGCAAGTAGAACTTACATAATTAAGTTTTAGTTTATGTAATGTCTTTAATTATCTATCAAAACTATAAAAAATTTTAAATTATTCCATTATTTGATATAAAATTCTTTAATATTTTTAATTTTGTTATTCATAAACAAGTTTCAGCTGTTTCTATATTCTGATGATTTTCGGTTTATGTACAATAGCTTGAAGCGACTGTTCATTTCCAACAAAAGAAAATGCTATATCATAAAAATATTCTTTTATACAATATCAAGGTGTTCGATAAATAATTTGACAATGCGTCAAATATATTTAAAAATATTTATTAAAGTTATTAAATTGTACTGAAAATTATAAAGCTTTAATGCATAATTTTATAATTTATTGCTGTTCCTAAATTGTTTTTTTCTTTCCTTCCTGATGCTGTTACATAAAGGAAGAACTATAAAAACCAATAGCCATCAGGCTAATATAATGCTATACAATTGGCCATCAGGCAGCAAAAGACCAATTTTTTAATATCATAAATAGTCTAGAATATTTAGGTAATAAATTTAGAACTGATTTCTCTTTCAAAATACATTTTTTAGGCTAGTGTTCAGTGGGTGGGTGGGAGTGAGTATACCAAAATTGGTTTCTAAAACGAATTCCCTTATACCTTTATTAAAGTATTACTATTTACTGGAATATTGGTATACCCTTTAGAAAACTGAAATTTACCACCACTCGTCTAAAAGTAGAAAATCAGTTTGGATGAATTTTAGATTCATGCATTTAAATATGCTAAGTGGATCTTTTAAAAACTGAGAAATCAAAACCAGTAAACATAATTTCCTAAATACCGTTTCCACAATTGCATGAAAGGGATGCACTCGTCTTTCGGAACTTTGTTACTTTAGTTTCAAGCAGCGTGATCCTTCTCGGATGAATGTTCGTTTTCAGAGACTTCATTCACGATGAACTGGAGACATATCGGTTATTTAATTAACGACATTAATACGACTCGTTTAATCTGAGTGTACTGGATTATGAAGTGCTCGTCTGGGATATTGGTAACAGGTGCTGCAGCCCTGTATTTTAATGTGATTCAAATATTTAATCTTCCAAGCTATCTCTATGTAGAGATAGGCATATTTCAAATTTAAATTTAAATTTTTGAAAAATGTTGATTGTTATTCTAATGAAGTATATTTTATAAAAACATATTTTTGACCTCAGAAATAAATCTATAGCAAAAAAAAAAAAAAAAAAAAAAACTCAATCCACTTATTTTAATTTTAATAAAAAAGTGAACAAATTTAAGTAACAGTATTCACATTTTTAAAATATGCGAATTTAATAATTAAAAATAAAATATATCAATTAATTATACAACAAAATATTGTTCTTTAGTTTGACATATACATAAAATTTGATTATAACAATGAATGGTACTGGAGCCTGATGACTGAGGGACTGGCGCTCCGGTTGGAGTCCTGGCTTTGCCATAGATGTCTGTAGTGGTTTCGTTTTGTTCGTCGCTCTACGGTTTTTTTGACACATTTTCGGCTAATTAGACCGATACCTACAGTTTAACGTGGATTCCGAACCACTCGCAAACATCCATGCCACCGCCAGATTCGAACCTGAAATCTGTGGTACCAACGGCCAGAGTGCTAGCCAATTGGTCATCAGTTCGCACTCGATCTAAATCCCTTAATATCATAAATAGTCTGGGATATTTAGGTAATGGAAGAGCTATTTTCTTTTTACAAAATTCATATTTAGGCTTGATGGATTTAGAGGCGGGGAGTATATCAAATTGTTTTCTAAAACGAATCCTCTTGTACCTTTTACTAAAAGTATTAATACTTGCTGGAATATTGGGATACACTTTAGAAAATTGAAATTTACAGCCACTCGTCTAAAAAGGCAGAAAGTCAGTTTGGATGAATTTTAGATTCAGTCAGTTAAATATGCTAAGTGGATCTTTTTAAAACTGGAGAACCGTAACCAGTAAACATAATTTCCTAAACACCGTTTCCATTTGCATGAAAGGGATGCACTCGTCTTTCGGAACTTTGTTACTTAGTTTCAAGCAGCGTGATCCTTCTCGGGTGAATGTCCGTTTTCAGAGACTTCATTCACGATGAACTGGAGACATATCGCTTATTTAATTAACGACATTAATACGACTCGTTTAATCCAAGTGCACTGGACTGTGAAGTGCTCGTCCGGGATATGTTGGTAACAGGTGCTGCCGCTTTTGAATTTAATGCGATTCAAATATTTAATCTCAAAAGCATATCTCTATGTGGAGTTGGGATATTTCATATAAGTTCCTTTTTTAATTTTAAAATAAATTGTAGATTTTTATAAAGTATATTTTATCAGGAAATTTTTTTGCCCTTAGAAATCAAACTGTAGTAAAATAAGTAAAACTAGGTTAATTTAATTTAATGTGTTAATTTTTTTTTGATTAGTAACAACATTTACGTTTTAAAAATGGGGGAATAAAATGCATTCAAATTTTTAATGCAACTAGCAATACAGAGACCGTTAATTTTTATGCCATAAACAAGGACTGCACAGCTTTTATTCATTTAGCACTACCAAGGGGCACGTGTAGCTTAAAGATCTGCTACGGACTCGAGTAACACTACCCCCCACACCACTCTACGAACCTATTGGACCAGGACCTACGTTTTAAAGTGAATTCCGAACCACTGCAAACATCAATGACACCGCCAGGACTCGAAACTGAAACATGTGGTACCGAGCACCAAAGCGCCAGCCATTCGGCCCTTTTCAAAATAAATTTTAAATCTATCAATTACTTATAGAACAAAATATTGTTGTTTTATTTTAATTTTAATATTTACGCAAAATTTTATTATAACAATGAATGTTATTGTGTCCCGATAGCCGATTGACTGGCACTCAGTGACACAGGAATGCAGTATATTTAATCCTAATATAATTTAGATCGGAATCATTTTAAACCGTAGGTCTCGATCTCGATCTAATATGACTGTTGGACGTAGGGCTGACAACCTTACTCCTGTAAAAACAAAACGCCACCTGTCTCGAAATCTGCTATAAGCAGACTGCCTTGGCCCACCATGGGGTTATTGTTCCAATGAAGAAGAAGAATGAATGTTACTTTGATGTTAAAGATATTATTTTAGTTACTATCTCTATATAAAATGAATTGTTTTATTTTGAAATAAATTTCTATAGTTTTATGATGCTAGATTTGATTAACGATTTTTTAAGAACTAATTTTATTTTTACAATTCAAATACATAATACCATTTAATTTCACGTTTACTAAGTTTTGAAATAACTGTCAGAATGTTCATTACTAGAAAACCAGAATAAAATGAAGTAGTCAAAAAAAAAAAAAAAAAAAAATTAATATTAAATAAAAAGAGTGTTGCGTTGTAATTGTCTTCATGAAATTTTTGTTTCTTGCTTTGCATTAAAATACATATTGGATTTTTCTATAAGCATTATATGTTTACATAAAAATAGTCGTCCTAGTTCTCTGTCGCTTGGTGCAAGTTTTGATTTCCATTCCTGGTGGTCACATGGATGATTACAGTGGTTCAGAATCCACTTTATATCATAGATGCCTGTCTAATGACTGTAGAGCGTTGGACTGACCAAATTACCCCATAAAATAAAAAATGTCTCCTGTCTCGAAATCTGCCATTAGGAAAGACTGCTTTGGCCCACCATGGGGCTGTTGCGCTAATGACGTACATGAATTTGTTTATAAAATTAGAGGTTATTCAATTAAAATCCAAGTCCAAGAAATGAGAAGGTTCAGTGACGATGGCGACGATTGTGACAATGTGTATAAGCATTACGCATGAATTACTGCGGCTGCCTGTTATGAATGTTTCTAGGGTTCTTTATCTATGCGACACGCATATGCAGGGTAGTTAGCCCTAACCGGTTTAATATGATTGTAGAGCGTTGGGCATGGGACTAACAATACTACTCCTTAAAAAAAGAAAACATCTTATGTCTCGAAATCTACCAATAGGCAGACAGCAATAGCCTACCATGGGGTTGTTGCGCCAATTAAGAAGAAAATAGTCGTCAGGGTTATAATATCAAAATTTCTAAGTCGATCATATCTATAGATAAAGGTTGCTTTGGTTTAAATTGAAAATAAAGTTTCGCATTTTTTTTCCCATTTATTGGACTTGACTATGCTTAAAGAATTTAACTGTATTTGTATTGTTAAGATAATATTATTAAGATATTAGCCGATAATTATATTTTATTTCTAATTTGATGCATCGAAACATATATGAAATGAAAAGTGTGCATTCATTTTATAATTAAAAGAAGCAATTGAATTACAACACTTAATGATAATGCAGTGTTAAGTTTATTATAATAAATGTAGGATTCCAAAAGCTTTTGCTTTCTTCAAAATTCACGGAATTATTTCCCAACGTCATTTAAAAATATACTCTAAAGCTATGTTATACTCTGAAATGTTACTACTGCGGAAACAGATCATCCTTTATGCTATGACGTATGGCACTATCAATGTCCTATAGCTGTCTATTCATGAAGGATCGATTATTAATTTTATTCTGGGTCCTAAACTCCCTAATGGAATTGCCGATCGAGGACATTAGCATTGAACGCAATTATGCACTGTCTCCGCTGATGTTTGCAATGTCCGCCCCTTTTCCAATCAAAGCACCTCACTACTGATCAACCCAATTCTAGGAAGGTGTTGAGCAATTCCATTTAGCTGGGACCTCACCATCGGTATCATGCTAAGTGGACAAATAGGAGAGGTGCAGATGCTGACCGGCTTCGATAATGCGTGTCTAGTACATGGGATCTCGCAAATATCGGTGCTGGCTTAGAAATGTGTGTGGCTTTTGATGAAGTTTCGTAGGATAGGAACAGGTAGTTCAAATGTTTGTTAAACACATATTTGCCTGTACTATTTTTAGAGCGGTTTTAATAAGGAGGGGTCACGAATGTTGAAATTTGAAGTAAAGTCAAAGCAATTTATATTTCAATTAATTTATATAAAGTCAATATACTTGCTAAAAATTTTAATACTAGAGAGAAAGAGAGACCTCGACGTTTATTTGAAATGCCTCCATGATAAACATTGTCTTGATTAGGTTCAAGTTCTACAATCAATTAAGATGATAAGCTTTAAGTTTTAAATGTGACGATAATGTAGTGGAATGCAATATAGTTAACAAACCCGACTTGTATCTCAGTAGTAATTTTGGCCCAGTAGTAATTTTTAGTAATTTTTAGATATGAATATAACTGAAAAATTGCTGCAAGAATATATTTTTTTAGCATATTTTTGTATATGCCTATTTTACAATACGTGAATTGTTGTAGACAGCAAAATGGCATTATTAATAATAAAAAAAGTCTGGTCAAATAATATTTTTGTACAACATTTTTTTCTGTATTTTGAACACACTGTAAATCATGTATTACTAGGAATTACATAACGTATTATTAAGGAAAAATAATTTCTGTAAGCATGATTTACTTTTTATTTGATACGTTAAATACCTATCGATATTTGCAAACACAAAATTTAATATCAGTCAACATTTTTATCTAATATGAAAGTTGTTCATGCTAAATAAAATAACTTGCATATAATTACACTTGTATTGATTTTTTATGGATTTAATATATCAAATTGTTGTCTAATCTTGTATCGAAATCTTAATTAAAAGCAGAAAATACTAGAACGCTGTTAAACATATCTTGAATTACTTTGATAAATATCTTATTTACATAATATTCGATTTTAAATTTTACTATAAAAGAAATTTGCAAATCTTCATGTATATTTAATTGCTGATTACTTTAAGATAGATAAAAAAAAAGTTGAAATTTCTTTTGAATAATATTTACTCTTAATTTAAAATAAATGTAAACGATATTATAAAAATAGAATATATTAAATTAAATAATTATAATCATAAAATGTAAAAACTTTTTTTCAAAAATAAATCAAATGTGATTAGTTGCTGAACTAAAATAAAAACTAAACAAGATAAAAAGCAATGTAGTTTGTAAATTTGGATTAAACTGATTCCATGATAATCTGAAATAGTAAATAAACTTCAAAAAATAAAAAAATATTAAATTCTTTCTTAATTTTTCAATAATAACTCGTAAAATTTAATTAAAAGTTCTTGACATTTTTTTCTTCCAATATGCATAATACTCCTTTTTTTTCTCTTGCTAAGCTATTCTAAAATGCTAAAATATATCCTAAAAACTATTTTAGCCTTCATACGAGGATTTGGGAAGCTCATTATATTGAAGATGTTATAAAATCATATATAATAAACATCTTATTTGCTTGTTAGTTAATAAAAAAATCCCTAACATGCTGACGAGGAAGTCATATTTAATATTTAAATTCTACAAAGTAAAATTGAAAAGTTAATTTGAAACTTTACGAGACACACATGAATCTTCACTACTCTAGATAGAATGTGGATCATTAAGGAACATATGCTCTGGAAGACTGAATTATACGTAGAATTCAGTTACTTCTGCTTGCTTGCTTTTAAAGTATCCAACGTCAAAAAGTTTCCTTATGTTACAAGTGATTAAAATTTCTAACTTTTAATACATGTCTTACAAATTTTGTAGACACTATTACTACAATCCTTAGCATTCACATAAAATGTAATATTAAATTATGAAATCCATTCGAATGACTCTTATAATTTATATGAATAGTATAATACAGCAATCAAAAATTAAAAAGGATAATTTGTTTTGGTGTATATAAACTTTATTATTATTTATATAAATTATAATATAAATTACATTACTTATTTTATGTGAATACTAATGATTGAAGTAACAGTGTCTTCAAAATTTGTAAGAAATGCATTAATAGTTAAGCATTTAAAATTTTAAATTCTTGCAACATAATGAAATCTTTTGATTTTTGATAATCTGTATATTATGTTGATAACCAATGAAAAAAGAAATTTTTCTGTCCATAGAAATTTTGATTAAAGCAATAATAAATTTATATTCTAATAGGTGACATGCATATTAACATTCCGAAGTACAACGAAAATAAATCTGGATATAACTTTGTATAGAAATATAACTTTAATTGGGATCTAGGAGGAACAAAATATTAATATATAATTAAATATTAATATATATATTTTAAATAATCGTCCCGATTATTTCTAAAGGTGGATACCTTTAGAAATAATCAGGATAATTATTTAAAACAACAAAAATACTGTTTAACTTCATCAAAATTTAAACTCGATGAAAAGAAACGTTCCTACCACTGCAATGCATTGACTCCAACCGACTTCCATGTCCATTCATATCGTTAGTTATAGAAATTCTTGTCGAAGACAGAATACCGATGCTATAATGTACTAGTCAAAGACGCCAAATGTTACAATTAGTTCAGTAAAAAAATATTTAATAAAAGTCGCAGTTATTTATAAACACAAACTTTTATAAATTTTCACCCCTAAAATTTCCACTCCTTTCAAATAAATGTACAATTATTTTGAGAAAAAGCTATTTTGCTTTTCAAATTCTAAAATTTTTCACTTTTTCATTTAAAAATTTACGATTGTAAAAATTGATTGGAAATAAAGGATAAAAAATAAGGAAAAAAATAATGATCACATTGAAGATTTTTCACAATCAAAACACACTAGAGTAGACGAAATTTATTAGAAAAAATAAAAAATATATTAATTAGAATTGATAAACAGATGTGGAGAGTTAAAAATAAGCATGAATATAAACATTAATTTAAAATCCAATAATTGCAGAATCATTTTAGAATAGATAAATTATTGTAATCTCAAGGTGGTTTCTATATAAACAATATTTTGATCAGTAAAACAAAAAAATAATAATAAATAATTGCAGTAAATTGTTTGGAAAAAGAAATCCAGGAACTGTATTGCAAGTGTTAATTCGTGAAATGTTTAAACTTAAACAATTGATCTGATTAGAGTTTAATAGCCTTTTTTTTGTGTGCTGTCCGTCTCGGGCAGGACGATTAAAATTTTCGCACTTACTTAAATAATCTAAGCTTCGAATATATTTTTGATAGTTATAATTAAATTCTTTAAGCTATGTTAAAATATTTGAAAGAATAAGTAATATTAGAATAATTACTTTAATGAACGGCAAAAAATGTATTCTGTTTTAATTTGAACACTTCCTTAAATTTCTTAGCTGCAGGTTCTCCAAAAACTACCTTAATAATCATTACAATTTTTCTTATAAATTTCTACTTTTTTATTTTTATTTTGAATATGAATATAAATATAAATTACAACATACGGTATTAACAAATGGGGTAGAAAAACTCGTAGCAATTTTAAGCTTAAAATTATATAAATGAAAAGTGTTTCAATTATGTTTATTAAATTTATAAATTCTTTGATATTTATTCCTTTCTTATTATTTTATTAATTATGGTTAGTGTGTTTTTAATTATCTGTTTATTGGAAAGCATTATGAAAAATCTTCACTTACGCTGTTTGGTTAAATTACAGTAAATAAAATTTCCCTTATAAAATACATATTATATTTTGGCACCATGTTGTTCTAATGCAGCTGGAAATACAGACTTTCTGGCACAACTTTGAATCCCACAACTTTCTGGCTATTAATACCGAAGTCATCAGGTTCGAATCCTGGCAGTGGCATGGATATTTATTGGGGGTTCGGAATCCACGTTAAACTGTAGGTCCCGGTCTATGTAGCTTAAAGTGCGCACAAGATGACCATAGAGCGACAAACCAAACCAACTCCCACAACGCTCTACGATCATATTAGACAGAGACCTATGGTTTAAAGTCGATTCCGAAACACTACAAACATCCATGGCACCACCGGGACTTCAACCAGAAACCTATGGTACCAAGAGCCAGTCGTTTTTTTTTTGCCATCATATACATATCAATTAAAAACGTTATAGTATATTAAATCATTTCAAATTAAATCTCAATATATTGATAAAGGAATCTGTGATTTTTTAATAAATCATTTTAAAGCAATATGATGTTAAATCCGGTTAAATTATTTCTAATAATTTAGTGAAATTTATTGACTCAAACTTTAATTAATTATTAAAAAAATCAATAAATATAATAATTTTTAATCCACAATATTCTAATTGTATAATATACGTAGAAAAAGTATTAAATAATTTTCCTCTTTACTTTTTCATTTATAGTTTTGTTAAAACGAAACGCTATTTTGAAAATAGAAAACAGGCAAAAATTCAATAAAATATTGTTATCTCACCCGCAGTTTTTAATACATTTATTTTTCTTTATTGCAATTTATTCTTTACACATCTGCTGACTCAGCACAATTTATACTTCGGAAAAAAAAATAGCAAGAAAAAAAATTATCGCGCCATTGTATGTTTACTTTATCTCAAAATAAATTAGAAAACCTTTGAAGTATGGAGGTGGAATTCATATTCATGAATTTTTCAAGACCTTTCTTCCATTGTGGAGATAAAAGAAAATTAATTTTCGGCATCATTGGACCCACGTATAATATTTTTTTTATCATTCAGTATTTAGAAACCCCAAAGCGAAGAAAACATTGGATTTATAATTCGCACATATATATTCTAAAAGCTTTTAAACGAACACATATTTCATATCAATCTTAAAAACAAGAATGATAAGCTATTGGAATATATCTTATCAAGTTCTTTTTCCTTAACTAC
The DNA here is from genome assembly GCA_021605095.1 of Caerostris extrusa. Lineage (NCBI taxonomy): Eukaryota > Metazoa > Arthropoda > Arachnida > Araneae > Araneidae > Caerostris > Caerostris extrusa. The sequence goes on from BPLR01001595.1 coordinate 18,271, forward strand.
ATTCATGCTAGGGAATATTTTCAAAAACTAATATATATAATTTTATTATATCATTTCTACTTCATTTATTTTAATTGGGTAGACTAATTTTTGTAATAAACAGGTTTGGTATGTTAAAGAGTCAAAGAGAGACGGTTATTTTGTGTAAAAAGTTTACAGGCTCAATTGCTACTCAAGGATTAGTTATGGTATTTAAAAATTATTGAATGATGTGCAGGATATTCTGGCAATGCTGCAAAATTTGCTTTGTTCTTAGTAATTTAAAGTTACTCAGGGAACTCTACTTCTGTGATGTTAATGTTATGAATGTTGGTGGCATTTCAAGCATGCTGTCCTTAGAAGAGAATGCAAGACATTTATAAACTTCCTAGTTTACGAATAACATTAGAAAATGTTATAACATGTGAAGGTCAGCGCATTGAAATCGTTGGACATATGTAATCCAAGAGACCTTACAGTTGAATTAATAAAATCTTATTTGATGCGAGTTTACTGTATATCATTCATTTCCATGAGTAAGTTAATAAATTTTTGTATAATCAATTTCCAATATTTTCTTTATAATTATTGACTCGTTTTCTGTTCCAAGAGCATCAAGATCTCTCCTATATGACTTTTGGTGCTAATGTTTTTCTTCATGAATTTATCTCTCCATGTCTTCCACAGTCTGTATATGAAATTTTCTTCACTGTATTCATTACTTTTAGATGCAGATGCCCTCAAACATGGAATGCTATTCCATGTCCATTCTATATATAAAGTATATATTAAATTATTACATTAATTAAAAAACATCTTACTGTAATATTACTTCCTAGTAACAAACGTTGAAGTAAATAGTCAAATGGTTTTTATTGATTCATTTTTATATTTATGACTGATTCTATAATTTGTGTTGATCTAAATGGATTTGAGCAATTTAATGCATTTTTTAGAAACAACTACGTGATCATGTCCTTAAATACGATGGTTCACTTATTGAAGGATTACGGTTATATTTAATTGCAATTTAACTACATTTAAATATCTATTTTTTTTAAAACTGTGCACCCACATACTAGGCCTGTATAGTATGTAGCGCCCTACCAGTTAGAAAAGTGTGAATGGAATATCGGTGGACCTCATATATTTACTGCGAACAATCCACCGATGATTGTTAAAAGGAGTACAATGCCTTCCAGGAGGACTATGGGGTAATTGACCCACATTTGTGTGTCAAATGGAAGAAAATACAGAAACTCCCACCAGGCAGCCTGACTAGAGTTGCAAAATGCTTTTACATACATTGTCACAATCGCCATCAATCCTCCTCGTTTCTGAAAGCGGTGAATACGACATTGCTGCCGGCGGATTGCAATTAAATATCTGGTGTCCTTAAAAGGTTCACTTTCTCCCAATACAGTCAGAACTTGTTCTATTTTTAAACATATATTTCACGGATCCTCCACGTTTCCGGATGCTTGAAATTTAATAGTCACGGGGGTGAAACATGCAATGGAAACAAGAATTCATTGAATTTGACACACATCTATTATGTTTAGTGTAATTGAAAAATACAAAATGCTTTTACCACATATACCGCTTTAAAAATATCGGTATATGTAAAGTAGATTCTGCCAGTACAGCACGTTATTGACAAATGATATGATATTCCAGAATGTCATAAAATATAAGAAATTGAAAACAATTTTTTCATAATATTTAAATGTTTACTATTTTTTTATTAATTTAAAGTTGATTGATTTTTTTTTTCTCTTTCAATGTATCATCCATATACGAAAATATTTCGTTAAAACAATAGCTTTTATGATTTTTAAAATTCCAAACATATCCATATTTTTAACATATCCCAAAATTGTTATAAAGAAAACATCGGTGAGCTTCGGTTTGTATATCACCGTTTGGAAATTTTGATTTTCTAGATTCCAAATATCAGTAACACATAAACATCTCAGATGATAATATCAAAAGTTTTATCAAATTATTGATATTCCAATTATAAATTGCTGCTTGTTTTATAATGAGCATATTCACTTTTAGTGTAGTACTTGAAAAAGGACATCGATAAAAATTGGAATAAAGCTTTAGAACATTTTTCGTTTAACAGATTTTATCAGACGTAGTTATATTTTACCTTAACAACGATTTTCCTGTTTTTGTGAATAAGTCGTTTCAAGCAAATACTAGCGGCCTGGTTGCCAAGTGGCTAGCTCTCTGGCCTTTGGTATTACCGGCTTAAGTTGTCGAATCCTGGCAATGCTATGGATGTATGTTAGTGGTTTGGAGTCCACTTTAAACTGTAGGTCCCGGACAATTAGCATCCAAAGTGTGCACAAAATGACCATAGAGTGGCAAACCAAAACCAAACCAGTCAAGCAAATACTAAACTAAATTTAGTACAAATAACACCATGTAAAAACGGTTATTGTATTTTAAACCATTAATAAGTGGATATTTAAAAAAATTGTATAAGAAAAAAGTTGATTACCATTCTTTTTCCGTAGGCTGACGCATATTTCAAATATCAACTAGTTAAAAGTCATTAATGTGTTTAATATAAGAATAAAATTTTAAACAAGCATATTTTGGATTGCAATTTTTAAATATATTAGTAAAAAAACATTGATATATATAAAAGTTCGTTACAAATTAGATGAAAAACTTGTATTAAAAAGTTGTATTATAAAATTATGTTTTCTGTAAATATCTACTTTTTTTAAAGAATTCTTACAGTTGGCAGACGCCAAAATGCCGGCATTGAAATTATACAACCTTCATTATATTTTCAAGGGGAAAAAATTTTTGTGCAAGAAAGCACCCCCGCCCCCATACCCCCAAACTACGAAGAAAACAAACAAAAATCGCGAAAGTGTTTCTAAAGTTAAGTAGTTTTTAGTATTCTGTTTTAAATTGTAGAAAAAAATACCCGAACTTTTTTTTTTTATCCTCGTTTCTAGAAAATTGAGAAAAGTTTCGAGAAATAAATCAAAACTTTGTAAAAATAGAAAGAATGACTTATTTCCAGTACCAAAAATGTCTTCCAATATGAAAGTTAATATAAATAATTTATTACAAAATTCTTGCAGGTTTTTGTAACGCATTCCGCAGTTTGTAATAGTTATTTTTTAGATTCTAAACGTGTTTCGATATTGGAAGTAAAATATTTTTTATTTAAAAGTTTTTATATTACTTAATATATAAAAAAAGCGAAGTTAATTTTTTTTTCTGTTTTGCTATCAATTGAATCGTGAAATTCTACACAAAAGTAAATTTTTGTATTTTAAAGTAAGTGACTTTATATATATTATATATATATATATATATTCATTTTCTTAATGTTTTAACATACAATTTTATTTAAAAAGATATTTTGATTTGAACCAGCTACACTATTTTCTTAAGAAAATTTAAAAAAATTGGTTTTCAATCTACAAACAAATTGGTAACGTAATTATCTAATTTTCATTTATTTTACTGTAATTAAGCAAACTTTGAATTAATTTTCATAGTGCAGCGCATTATTTAATCATAGAATGCATTTTATTAGAATTTATGAAACCATTTTATTTTGTATTTCTATGAATTATTTAATTCAAATGTTTAATAAAAATAATGTGTTTCTATAAAATTTATAAATTTTCAAACGCCGTAGGACTTTCAGATAAAAATATAGTCAAGTAAAATAATTCTCCAAAATTTGATATTATTACAGAAATAGAGATCATATGAAATTTTCTTTTAAATATAAGTACTTTAATAAAATTAATTTAATAAATAATATTAATTGCTAATGAGTAGATAATTGAAAAAATGAGGTCATATATATCTAGATAACGTGCTATCATCGAAAAATTTAAAAATGGGGTAGTATATAGCAATTTGGTTTTAAGTATTATTGAATTTGGATTTATGTAACATTGACAAAGCATTAAAATAAGTTGCAATATTTCTATCCTCAACTTAATAATTGTTTGCATATATGTATACTATGTTTGTACGTTATAACCGTTTGTATATTGGGTTTTTGTCAATAATAGTTTGTATCTTCAAACTTTACCACATATTTATAAAAAACAAGTACTTAGTACAACAAACAAGTACAACTTTCGTACTTTAAACTAATACAAGTTCAGTAACTGGTTAGCAAAATAGTATGCCGAAATTTGTAATAAATTAGATGCTTTTGTGAATTCCACAGTTGCGCTGAAAAGCTAATATTTCTAACTTATGAATTGATAAGATAAAATTTAAAATGATTTGTTATATGTACTAATATGATAAATAAATCTGAATGATAATATTTGACAGTCATAATTCGTAGAATTCCTTGATAATATTTTTATGATTATAAATTGTAATTATCGAACAATATGCTTAGTTTACATTAATCTGATTAAATAGTAAGATAAGTTAATGTTAGTTATAAATTACGTATGTAAAATTTATTGCAGTTGGTATAGATAAAATGGAATTGACAAATATGCGTAAAATATATATATATATATATAATAAAGAAATAATCAGATCACTGATTGAGAAATTTTTCTTCCATTTTATATTTTTTTTTATTTACATTTTCTTTTTTTTTTTATTTGGCTGATTTTATAACTTGTTTTATTATAACATTCACGGAATAAATAACTTTAGTCAAGTTGATTCTTTTCTTTTTAAACAAATCGAAATAAAACTTTTAAGTTATTTTTTGACAGTCGGATTCAACTGAAATGCAACATAAAAATATAAATTCGACATTTGAAAAAGAATATTTTCTAGAAAAATCTTTTCATGGATATAAAGAACCGACGAGAATGTTCTTTCCATTCCAAAATAAAAAAAAAAATACTTCCATAATGCCCAAATATTTTTGCTATTGTATTGCATAGCGCACTCTTTTGAAGAGAAGTTTTCTAGTAGAAATTCGGATTCTGTGTCAGTGAAAAGAAATATGATAAATATAATAAACTTTTATCCTTAAAGTTCTTCAAATATGCTGGACCCTAATTTTTTTTTTTTAAGTCATGCAATCGTAAACTTTAATTTAGGCTTGCAACAATAGTTAAAGAAATAAAATGACGCGTCTAGTTTTTATCATTTGGATATCCCAAAGGCTTACTATTTAAATTATTTTATTAATATTTGATGTGTAAATTATCATAAAATAAGAATTCATTTTAATATTTTAAATATGAATGTACAGTTTTATTAATTGAACTGTGGACCATTTATTGAATTAGAAAAGTAGCAATTTTAAAACTTGTATTAGATGTCGGTTTGTTTGTGCAGCTCGATCAGGGTGTGGTCAAGTCACAAGAACACACATTTTAAACACGCACCACTTTAATTACAAGAGCACAAGCACGACATACTACAAAGATTAATATACAACAGACAATTAAAGACATAAATTTAAGTGGAAGGATTTCACTTCTAAACTGTAAATAAAGTTACTCAAGTGCATGCTGGATAGCGAAATATATTTTCTCTCTGGAGTCTGTAGGCCAATTTATGCATAGAATGGTACTAACCAGATCTTCTCTTGGGGTGAAGACTGCAAAGTAAACGTCTCTGAGGCAGCAGCTAATTATTTAGTTGTAGAAGGATTACATTCTAGCTCTCGGGAAGAGAGCTCGTAACTAATGGCGGCGCCTGTTTTGCCGTACGTCCTTTTTGCCAAGAGTCTGAAGCCAACTGGCCTACTGAACTATTCACCGGAACAGCGCAAGAGGCACTCTCTTGCAGTGCATAGAGGAAACATGCTTGCGTAGGAGGAATCACAGTTACAAACTTTATAATGCTATAATTGAATAGCTATTAGAATAAGAATATATTGATCATGTTAATATATACAATAGATTTTCAATCATTTCATAAATTTAATTCAAAGTTTAAGCACTTTTTAATAAGAAAATCTAATGAACGTGACAGAGAATTTCTACTAATTAATAAAATGTATTTTCATGGACTTATACCAGAACACATAGAATAAAAAATATGTTCCTCATTTTTTATTTTAATGGATAAAAATTCATTTCTTGGGGTAATTCCATTATAAACTTTTATCCGTAAAATTTTTCAAATATGTTGGGCCCTAATTTTTTTTTTTAATTCGTGCCATAGTGAATTTTAATTTAGGCTTGCAACAATAGTTAAAGAAAAAAAATAGTGTGTCTACTTATCATTTCGATATCCCTGACGAGTACTATTTAAATTATTTTAATAACATTTTATTTATGTAATATAATAAAATACGAATTTATTTCAGGAACGTACAATTTTATTAATTAAATTGTGGGCCATTTATTGAATTAAAAATGTAGTAATTTTAAACTGTATAATGCTATAAGTTCTTCAAATGTGCTAGGCTCTAATATTTTTAATGTTATGCCATCTGTAAACCATTTAAAATTGAATTTAGACTGCAACAATTGTTAAAAAAAAAAATGATGTGTCTACTTACTTATCATTTAGATATCCTTGACGCTCATTATTAAAATTAGTTTATTATTTTGATGTATATAATATCATAAAATAAGAATTTATTTCAAGAATGTACAATTTTATTAATTAAACTGCGGACCATTTATTGAATTAAAAAAAGGTATAATTTTAAGTTCTATAATGCTATAATTCAGTAAGTAAGTACTAGAATAAGAATATATTAATCTTATCATGTTAATAAATGCAATGAGTTTCAATCTTTGCATGCATTTAATTCAAACTTTAAGAACTTTTGAAATAGAAAATCTAATAAACACAACAGAAAATTTCAACTAATTTATAAAATGTGTTTCTATGGACTTATATCAGAGCACTTAGAATAAAGAATATGTTTATTTTTATGTGAATGGATAAAAATTCATTTATTTTGATAAATCCAGAAATAAAGCATAAACATCAACAAATTATGTCCTTGAATTAAAAAAAGTAGCATCAGAAATTTTACAATATTTTTATTGTCAATAATAATAATGCGACCAACCACATACATATCTCGATTTTCGTTAAAAATAATTTAAATATTAGACATTTAGCCTTCAAAAAAAAAGTTTTTAATTTGTATCTATTAGATGTCGTAAACAAATATATTCTGTCATTTTATTAAGATATTGATGATAATCTATCACATATCATGTGTCTGTGTCGTTAAAAACAATGAAATTGGGATTCTCATCTAAAGGTTTAAAAAAAAAGTGGCTCTTTTTAATATTTTTTGTAAAATTGTATTTTTGAAGAGTTATATAAACAAATGAATCTATATTTCATATACTTATTATTTTTATGTATTCCCCAAATTAATAAAAATTTTATAAAAAATTTTAAATTTTTTTTCTCCATATGAGTGAATAGAAAAATAAACATTTACAAATTAAAAAAGAAGAATGTTTAAAACAATTCTGGCAGCAAAATACAATATTTTTGTAAAAATATGGTTCTTTTGAAAGTTTTTATATAATTACTTTTGAACCATTTATATAATTACCATATACCAATATAATTACCATACGTATTCGATATTATTTTTAAAAAATATAGGAACTATTATAGATTTATTATTTATCTTGTTTAAAACGTTATTATTCAAACAATTTAATTGAAATATATTGCTTTAATTTCATTAAATGGCTACTGCACATTGAAATAATGATTTCATTTAATAATTATTGCTGAAGGGTTTTTTAGCGTACATCATTGGCTATAAAAAAGATAATTAGCTTTTAATGAAAAATATATAATGTTATATAAAACAAAAATGCAAAATATTGAATTAAAATTATTATTAACTTATAAAATAAAATTATTATTATTGTTATAAATTTCTATAATGAATTTTATTAGGATAGGAAGAGTTTCTTGTTTGCTTCAAATAGACTCAAAACTAAATTAATTTTTAAAATGATATTTTTAAAAAAAATAATAAAATCATATTTCAAATCATAGTAAAATGCAGAATTTATACTGTTAATATTAAATTTTAATTTCGTTCATGGGAAAAGTAACGTATAAAAATTAAAATTATCATTATTATTTAATAAAAATTTAATATTAACAATTAATTTAAAAAATGATCGTTTTAGATACATTAGCCGTACAAAAATTTAAATAAAATATTATTTTTTTATTCTAATTTTTTTTTGAAAAGTAAACTACAGTTGCTTTTTTAAAAACTAAAAATATTTTTTTCTAATTCCTTTTCATTATTAAATTTATTGCTTTCATATTGAATGATTTTTTTTTATTTTTGACTCACTGTTACATTTAACATTTCAATAAACTGAGTAATATTTGCGAGATAAATAATTACATGTGCTGATTCTAGTCTTGAAAAGATTTACTGTATATGTTATTCACTTCGCAGAAAACAAGAAATTAGTTTTGATGCTAAGAAATGAAAACCGACGAAGCAAAACATTCAAACGTTTTTTTCGTTATTCTTTCCAAATAATTTATAAATTCAGGAAAGCTTCTTCTATTTTTTTCCCCCATTTATAAAGCTTTTAAATAGATTTGCTGAATATTTGCTATATATTAATTAAATAATGCATTTGAATATAAACATATTGCTAAAATTTTTTTTTTTCTGTACTCGAGTACTTTTTTAAAAATAGATTTAAGGAATGAGTGCTGCTTATAAAGATTTATCTACTATGAATAGTTGCTATGTTATTATAAAAGCAATTTTTCTCTTTTTTTTCTATAAGAACTGAAGTTTGGATTTTATGATTAAGTATAGCAGTTCAAACACACACATAAATATATATAACATTGTTGTTATTTTTTTAATATAACGCACTTGATCTGAGATCATTCACCATCAGAAATGGAGATTTATGTCAGATCAGAGTAACCGAGAATGGACTATGTGAGGCCTGCTGAATGACATCCATGTTTTGTTTGCCACCAACAATTTGAAAGAAATGAGACTGATCAAATTTAAAGGGGTTCTCACCATAGAGTAATACGAAAATAGAATTCATCCCTCTATCATAAAGGGCGACCTAGTGGCCAATTGGCTAGAGTTCTGGCCTTTGGTACCAATGACTTCAGGCTCGAATCTTGGCATGGATGTTTGTGAGGGGTTCAGAATCCAGGTGAAACTGTAGGTCCCTGTTTAATTAGCCTAAAGTGTGCATAAAATGATCGTGCTGTACTAGTATTGATCCTATTTCTTCAAAATACATTTGAATTACAAGTCACGTGCTGAATTTAAATCTTCAACTGTCATTCCAGTTTTTGGAAGAATTAATAATTTATATCAATTTACAAAACTATTTTAATTCTTTAATTTGTATTTTGCAATTCAACTAAAAAAAGATTTTAATATTTGAAAGAGTGCCAGTTTATCGTTTGTTTAAATATTATATATATAGACAACTAACTGTAATACTAATGATGCTTACTCCTATATATGAATATGCATTAATTTTAATTATTTTGTAAACGTTTGTGGATAGATCTTCCTTTATTCATATTAGTTTAAATAATTTACTAAATTATATTATGGAATATATTTTCTATTTTGTTGTGGTTAATTGTTTATCGACAACAAAGCTAACGAAACAGTGTATTCGATAGCACTTCAACTGAGGCTTAATTGCTATAATTAATGACTTTTAAAGCTAAAATTAATGACTATTAACTATGGAAATCGAATATCATATATCATAACATTCCATATGATCTTCAGTCATAATGATAATTAATCATAAAGGACTTTAGCGAAGTTTGCGTCAACCTTAACAATAACTAACGAATGATTTATTTAGCACAGTCTAAAATACAAAACTTGCCTCTATAATAACATAGGAAAGAAGCATTCATCTTTTAAACAATTTTTATATTTCAAATTTTCAGTTGGTACATTTTTTTCTTCCTATTTTCAACATTAATGTAAACATATTTGAATCTGAGTTATAGTTCCATCAATTTTAAATAATTTGTCATTTTTATAAATAAATAATTATTTTTAAGCATGTCAGTTAATAAATAGTCTGTATTAATATTCATTTATAGTTGGTTGATTTTTTAAGGGAATAACTTTTGTTAACATTATAATTTAATGAGCTTAAGTTTATCTATTAGCAGACGAATAATCATTATTTTTTTGTTATCATTATCATTACTAATTACTAATCATTACTAATTTTTAAAGTAAATAGCGATTAATTTAAATTTAGTTTGATAATGCTTAATCTATTTTAGATCGACGACAAATTGAAAATACAGAAAAATTAGAAAAACCGTAAATTTACTAAATTAATTGAATTCAACGGACAATATAAATTTTGAATTTTTCTGCTGTCCTAGCTAATATTAAATACATTTTTTTTATAATAACTTTTGTCTTCTTTAATGTCTTACAGTTTGCTGAATGTTCACACTTTATAGTATTTGAAAATAAATTCATAAATTTGGCCAAAGACAAACTGTAAAGAAACATTCTCCTTTAAATATGCCATTTAATATGCATTTTTAAATATATTTCTAAAATAGAATCAGCCTGTTTTCACATCATTTTATGTACGAATTAGCTAAGTAAGTAGTAATAATCGAAAAACGAATGTTTAAAATCAAATAACATAAAACAATCAAATAACTCATAATTAAAAAAAATACGTAAATTAACAAATTAGCATTTCAAGTATGAATTAACACATATATTTTATTAAATTTTATATTTTAATTCATATCACAAGAAAATAATATTAAAAATCTGAAAAACTATTTTTCAACAAAATTCTAGTGAATAAAATGATTTATTCGTATATTTTTCTAGTTACTATTTTAAAAAGTTACTATTTAACAAATTAGCATAATGAATTAAAATGCATTTCATAAATTTTTATTTTTAATTCATATCACAAGAAAATAATATTAAAAATCTGAAAAAACTATTTTTTTTCGTAAAATTATAATGAATAAAATGATTTATTCTTTTTTTTTTACTATTTAATTATTACTAGTTACTATTTAACAAATTAGCATTTTATATATGAATTAATTCACTGATGTATTTCAATAATTTTTATTTTTAAAATTCATATCGCAAGAAAATAATATTAATTAACTGAAAAAACTTTTCTCCTAAAAATTCTAATGAATAAAATGATTTATTCGTATATTTTCCTACTTACTATAAATTTAACCATAATAAATTACTCTGTCTAGACGTAGAGGTACCAATTAACTCATTTAGCCCACGTATTTGAAAATCTATCATGTAATTAACAACTATTTAAATTATAAGTCCTTTCCTTAAATTAAGAATTTTGAATAACGTAAACTTATAATTCATGACAATTTACTTATTCTGCTTCGTAAATCTCAATATTTGGTTAAAATTCACTTTCTGTATTGTAAAAATAGAAATCCTACATAAATAATGGATATTTCTATTTCAAAAATAATTCAATTAATAATTTTCACATTGTTTTGTTCCTTTATAACTGCTAAATGCACTATACTTATTTTCAAGTAGTATTTTTAAAGAACATTAAATATTTTTAAGATTGTTCATCTGTTTCTTTAAAACAGCTGCTTGATTATTTTTTTTTTTTAATTTTTTTATTTCCAATAGCAGATTATGAACAGTGAAAAAAAAAAACAAAAAAAAAGAACAAAAAAAACATACAACAACAACAAAATAATACAACAAAACATGCTGAAACAGAGTTCATTAATCTAACAATAATGCCAAGTTGCAGATCTTTTAGCCACAAAAAGTGTTACCAGGTGCACCACGGGGAGGTAGATCTTCTGCGCACCCACTGTTTGATTATAATTAGCCGAATAAATTACTTTTCAAAAAGCATTGTGGTTAATTGTTGTACAATGCTTGTAAAATTACTTTTTTTCAAAATTTACTCTTTATTTAGAGTCTTTTTAAAATATAATTATACATATGTTTTAATTTTTTTAAGGTATCTCTATTTAGCATAATTATACTATACTTAACAGCCATGGTTTTTTTTTTTTCGCAAAATTTCTGGTAAATAAAATGATTTTATTCGCATATTTTCCTAGTTATTATACTTTCAGCTATAATAAATTACTCTGTCTATACGTGTAGGTATTAATTAACTCATTTAGTTTATGCTTTAGAAAATCTATTAAATAATTAATAGTTATTTAAATTATATAAAATACCTTTCATCAAATTATATATTTCAAATAATATACATTTATATTGCCTCACAAATTATTTATTATTTTCCGCAAATCACAGTATTTGGTTAAAATTCACTTTCTGCATTGTAAAAATAGAAATCATGCATTAACAATGGATATTTCTAATTCAGAAATTATTTCAATTAGTAATTTTCACATTGTTTTGTTCCTTTGTAAATGCTAAATGTAATATACTTATTTTCAAGTAGAACTCTTACAGATCCTTAAATAGCTGAAGATTGTTCATTTGTTTCTTTAAAACAGCTGCTTGATTTTAATTAGCCGAATAAATTACTTTGGGAACAAGCATTGTAGTTAATTGTTGTATAATGCTTGTAAAATTACTTTTTCAAAATTCTTTTAAATTAAGAGCATTTTAAAATATAATTATACATAAGCTTGGATTTTTTAAGGTATCTCTATTTAGCGTAATTATTCTATGCTTAACAGCCAAGATGTTTTTCAAAAAATAAAGTTAGTTAAATTTAACGAGTTTACAAAATTTCTCTGTTTCAAATGCAACAGCAGCATTAAATATTATTAAAGATTTATGCTTATGTGCTTATTATTTTAAGCAACATTTAAATTAAAATAAAAATAAAAACATACAACGCACAAACTCAAATATTTCAGTTGTGCGTTTATATATTCAATTAATTCATATTTATTCTAAATAAATTTTCACCGCGATAAATGTTCTAGTAAATTCAATACATTTCGAAATCTGATATGTTTCAAATGGGTAAAAATATAAATAATATGCCTAAATTTATAAGTAAATTTACATTACTTTAAAAGCTCATTTATTGAATTTAATATCCGCTTTTGATATGATTTAAATGTATATTACATAACATTCAATTCCTAATTTTATTTATCATTGGATACATATATTATTCAATGATGAATAAAATTAGAATTGAATCATATCTGCCTATTGGTAAATGTATACTTCATTGCATATTTATCTTTAAAAATATTCTTGAGTTCTATTTAAACTATAAAGTACCTAAATATTCTAAGCAGCCATAATTAAATAAAGTAGTAAAATGAATAAAAACTGAAATTATTTCACTATTTCAACAAAATCGATATTTATCTTTCTGTACCTTTATCTAAAAGATAAAGATGTTTCAAAAGTTTCTGCACAATAATTGGCTCTAGAAAAATCATTTTCAAATTTAACCTTGCCTATTTATAAGTTTATTAAATGTACATAAACTTCACCAAATCTCTGAAGATTTATGATATTTTATTTTCATTTACATTTTTCTTTGTTTAAGAGAACAAGTATTGAAATTGTTTTAGGCGATGACTATAAAATATTAATAAATCCTCATTATTTTACAGCTGATTAACATTAAGTCCTTTATTTATGCATAACTTTTTGTTAGAAAATTTCAATAATATTATTAGATTCATAGGGGAAAAAAATATTTGGATCCTTTAGAATTAAGATTTTATTTCATAATATTCTAGGTTATGAATATATTAATCCTTTACTCTGAATTTTTAAACTTTAAAAGAACGAAAAAGAATCGAAAAATCATAATTGTCATTTCAAAAAATTTTGGGTAAATTTTATATCATTTAATAAATAATTAATTCACTTTTTATATAGTTTATATATATAATGATAGTTACTTATATTCATTCGTTTTTTATGATAGTTACTCGTATATATATTTTTATACATTTTTTATATAAAATATTCATTTTAATTTTTCTAATTAGAGTAAAAATAACTGGGATCTATTTTTTTATTTTATTACAACTTGTTCTGTTTTTTCTTTTGTAAGGGAATAAATAGAGTAAGAAAATACTTGAATAATATAATTTTATAGCAATATTTGTTAAATATTTTTCAAGAATTTGATAAATTTTTAAATTAAATTGATGATCCAATTGACTGAAATATTATTCCAAGCAATTATTTAGATAAAGTACTTTATTATTTTGTTTTATATGTTCTTGAATATTATATTTTTATTGCAATATTTGTTAAGTATTTTTTATGAATTTGATAAAATTTGTATATTAAATTGAGGATATGATTAACTGAAATATTGTTCCAAACAATTATTAATATAAATTACTTTATTATTTTGTTTATATGTTATTAAGCTCTTGAAAAATGGATTTTCTAATAAAATGCAATTTTTATCATAAAATATTACTTTACAATTTAGACATAAATCAGTATCGAAATATATTTCTTGGAAAATAACACCCTTGTATTAATATTCTAATCATAAAATTTAGTTAGCAAATAATAATATTACTTGAGTAAGCTTAGAAATATGCAAACGTAAATTATCAGGATCAATACTTATTTACTAATGCTAATAATAATCAACAAATCCAAGGCAAGATTTGTCCCCACAAAAAAGAATGCCTAGGTTAAAGGTATGCACAGAGAAATGATATGAGAGTTGGTAGGTAAATTAATTGCCGAGTCATTTGGGTAGAGGGTCCTTCATGAGCTGTGATCCATCATAGAGATTTCTAATTAATGCTGGGTCTTGTACCAGGGGGCGAGTTGCGGTACCGAACCGTGTCGCCTATTCTTCAACTCACTCCAGAAGACATTCGGAGGATTTCTGTTTGGATGTGGGACATTCCCTCCACTCGGGATCTCTGGGGAGGAAGAATGAAGACAGATTGTTGAATAGTTTTGTCTCACTCTCTGATTTCTTATACTTTGTGAGAGTAATAGAGTATTAAATTGTTAGATTTCGGTTTAAGTTATAGTGCGTTTATTATGGAGGACTGACATAAGTTGAAGATAAATAATTATTGAGTAGTTTAAAATTTGTTTTTAATAATCTAAACTTGATTAGTATTAATTATGCAGAAAGAACTGAAGACTGTTTAAAAACAAAACAAGTGAAATACAAGTTTGAAAAAAATTAATTAGATAAAAATGCAATAATTAAAAATATGAAGTTATTATTCATAAGATTAAAATTATCTTCAGGAACATTTCCTTTAAATTAATTATAGATAATTCGTAAGCCCATTCGTTTTGTAATCATGAAATTATGAATTAATTATTCATATACGTGTAAAGATTAGACTGATAGCACATTGTTGACATCTTTGTAGTTTGGAATGAACCATTAGATTTTGGCTGATAACTATAACTGGTGTGGCTGATATTTTGCCTTATAACTATACGATGTATCAAAGCCTTTTAAAATTAATTCAATATTTCCATAAATAAAATTCTTATATAAATAAGAAAATTTTGAGGAAAAATAAGTTCTCTGCTGAATGTAATTTCTAAACACAAACATTCAGTTCAATCTAGCGTGCGCAGTAGGAATGTAAGCTGGTGGTAGTTACTATTTTCAGAAATGCGATACATTTCAAGACTTGGCAGTATGTGTAAGCGCAGTGTGTTGTGTGTGTAAATAAGCGTATGGTTACTTGTCATGTGTTCGATTATTTTATCATACGATACATAAGTCAGGATAGCCTTCAAGAAGAAAATATCTTCCCCATGTCATACCATGGTGAACTGTCCAATGTGTAGATAAATGGAATTCTTTTAATCCACAGTTATACAACAAGAACAACAATATGTATATGTATACTCATGTATACGTATAAATGACTTTTTATTTCAACTTTAGATCCGGTACCAGTCAAAGCGTTTCTCCTTCGGATTTTCTGGAGTGGATTATTGTTCTTTATCACCAAACACCGCCACACGTTGCTCGCATTTACGTCCAGTGCTGATGGTAACAATCAATTTTTATTTCAGAACAGAGTAGAACTCATAAATTTGGCACTAATTCGGAACGGTTTTTGAAGACATCCGAATTAGGGTAGCAATGTGTTATCATAAACTGCTGAACAGGCTCATGCATTTTCTCTTTCTATACAGTAGCTGCCATAAATTGTTTTAACTATCATAGTATAACATTTGTTTTTTTTTACTTTTCCTACGTTCTCTATTTCTTATCAAACAAGAATATTAAATTAAATTGCTGTTTAATCTATAATTTAATTTTGTAATTGCCAAAAAGGAAAAAGTATATTTATAAAACAGTTTATTTACAATATGCTACTACTAACTATTTTTTAGCATAAGAGGGATGTAACAGAAATAACAAAGGGATTTTGGTTATAATGAATCTGTTTATAGATATATCCAAAAATATTGAAAAAAATATTTTTAGAAAATTTTTATTTTGAATTAAAATTACCAGATCATTTATTCTAAGCGCAAATTTATTTTAACACAAATATTTCATATTTTTAAAGATAATTTGACTTGATAATAACAAATGAAGAATGAAAAACATCAAGTATCAAATTTTATTGCAATTGAATTGTATTAGCTAACAGAAATATTGAAATAAACATTAAGTCATAATTTTTGTTTTCCTGATTCATATATTAAATAGAAATGGAAATAGATTTGCCTAAAATGAGTAAAGCAATAATTCGTTCCTATATGGTCCCGTATAAGAAAATCTTATTTCCACTTTTATAAGTGATAAAATCGAAAATTAAATTGTTTTCATAATTTTTATTGGAATTTATTAAATGTTTATTTGAAAAGTTTGCTTAACTCAGGAAGGATAATTCATGAATTGTTATTTGAGATGATTAAAAACTAATGAAAAACATTCTACCATTGTAAATTTAAATGTAAAAGTTTATTACAAAAATTTATATCAAGTACTGAGTTCATAAAATGAAATTAAAACTTAATGCACTGCTGAACTAAAAATGTTAATACTAATAGTTTATTACTGCATAATTAAAATCTAGAAATTTTTTTGATTTACTCATATTCTGAATTTCAATTTATTTTAATACGATTCATTAAATAACATAATGAAAATACATTTAAAAAAAGCAACAAATAAATTTTGAGTTTATTTACTGAAATTCCCAGAATAATTTCGGAATCATTCAATAATTTAGGGTCATTTATACAAAAATATCTCCTTTAATCTTTTTCCTTAATTACAAATAAAAAGTTTGGTATATGATCTTCTCCCAAAGGAAATTAATTTTCTAATGAGCAATCATTACATTTTCCTTATCAGTCATATTATTATTCTGATCTGAAAATCAACTTAATTTCCACGTTAGTTATTGACATAAAAGACTTCTCTCTAATGAAAAAAGTATGAATTTGATCTGATTTCTAGTTTGAGATGATTATAAAATTATAATTTTTCATTTCAGTTGATTACGAATTTTAATATATATGTATAATTATAAATTTGGTAGAAAATGCAATTAGATTACGCAGTAAAGAATATAAAATAAATTAAACTTGTTTTGATGTATTTAATGATCCAATTTATGCACTGTAATTTTTGATATCAAATATGTTATTCAAACTTTTTATGGTAGATGCGTAATTTAAAAAGACTGAACATTTTAAAAGGATTGGGGAATGATTACTGAATGATTAATACTTACATGATTATTCAAAATCAATTATTTGAAAGAATTCCTTAACTCTGGAAAAATAATTCATGAAATTTTATTGAAGATGATTAAAAACTAATAAAAAATATTCTTCCTTTGTATATTTAAATGTAAAAGTTCATTACAAATATTTATACCAATATTTAGTGTATAAATGAAGTTAAAACTTAATGCATTACTGAACTGAAAATACTAATACTATTATATTTACTTATAATACTATATATTTAACTTAATTATATGTTAGTTTATTATTACATAATTATAATGTCGAAATTTTTTTGATTTAGTCTCAGTTCTAAATTTCCCTTTATTTTAATACGATTAATTTAAAATACATTTAAAAATAGTAAATAAATTTGTAAAATAGTTCCCAGAATAATTTCTGGATAATTCAGTAATTTTAGGGTCATTTTACAAAAAATATCTCCTTTAATCATTTTCCTTAATTACAAATAAAAGTTTGGTATGTGATCTTTTCCCAAAGGAAATTAAGTTTCTAATGAGCAATCATTACATTTTCTTATCAGTCATTTATTATTTCTATCTCTGATCCGAAAATGAACTTAATTTCTACATTAGTTATTGACACAAAAGACTTCTCTCTATTGAAAAGAGTATGAATTTGATCTGATTTTGATTTTGATTTAATTTCTAGTTTGAGATAATTATAAAATTATAATTTTCATTTCAATTGATTACGAGTTCTGATATGTGAATAATTTGCGAATATTTTCAAAAAGCAATTAGATCACTCCTCAAATAATTTAAATAAAATAAATTAAGTTTGCTTTTACGTATTTAATGACCCAATTTATGCATTACAATTTCTGATATCAAATAATATATTTTACGTTATTCAAACTATTCAAAATATTATTCAAATTTTTTATGATCAGCACAGTATTTAAAATGATTGAATAATTTAAAAAGTATGTTTTGTAATAATTGAAATGCAGAATGATTTTTGATGCTGCAAAAAACGCTTCCGAATGTTTTTGTATAGGCAAATGCAGGCTCAAGTGATTGAAGCAATACATAGCAATATACATGAAAGGAAACATAAATGGAATGATTCTATCAGTGCTGATATGTATTTTTATAAAGCAAGTTTCGTAGAAATTAATAAAAATAGTGTTCTCAAGCAGTAATTCAAGTTAGGTAGTGCCAGTAGAAAAATTAGCAAACGATATCAATGGTATACATAAAAAAACTTGATAATTTAAAATTCTAGGTATTTCTGCAAACGATATTCGAGTGATGATGTCATCATCATAATGAGTA
>BPLR01001597.1:0-27517 GCA_021605095.1 Caerostris extrusa
TGCAGTTATTATGCAGCGCGGCGTCTTAATACGGTGCCGTAAACATTTCGGATAACTCCCGGGCTTTATCTTCCTTAATAACATTTGTTCCTTCGTGTTTATTTTCATTTATCCTTTATGTGGTCTCGCTTTAGCAAGAATCGTTGGGCATTAAGGCGAAAGAAATTCTGCAAAATATCTAAAGTACAATAAAAGATGCTTAATTTATTTATTTATTTTTGCTTGTTTATAAATTGATTTGCGATTGTTTTATTGTGATGTGTATGTGTTCTTATGTAAATTTATTCAGTAGTTTTATCAATTTAAATTAAAGGATGACCTAGAGTAACCTAGTGGGGAAAACCAACAAACAGAAGGGTTCAGACAGAGTGAATGAGCATTTAGTATCAACAGCTAGGCTGCATGGTGGGACTGAGAATTTTTTCCCACACAATAAGCAATTTCGCTCTTCTTACCCCTAAAAGTTGTCACGGAGGGCAATTTACAGTGCTCGACTCGTGACCAGTGGTAACGAGAGCCACAAAGGAGCATTAGGACTGTGATTCAATGCTCTAGTAGCATTATTTTATACACTGTTTCAAAAAACGAGGATTCTCGATGGCGTTTGTGAGGTTCACCATCTCGCCCACAACCTGGTGGGTTTTTTCGGTTTTCTCCCATATTATACGCAAAATACGTGGTAGTTACCCCTCTAAAAAACTCCTTCCGGGAGGCACAACGCTATTTTTTTCAGCAACTCAGGAGCCAAGTCAGACTTTCTACCTTACGGGTGCTCCATCACAACCAAAGCTGCTCTCTTACTTTTCATCCATGGGTACTACTCATGAAGTGTCTGTCTCGTTCTGTAGACAACAGTTTACATCATATTTAGGGCCTGAATGGTCGAGTAGCTAGAGCTCTGGCGCTCGGTACCACAGGTTTCGGGTTCGAAATCCTGGCGGTGCCATGGATGTTTGTAATGGTTTTATTACTTTTTACTTCGTTTCATTATATGAATTTGAAAGTATTATTCTGATCAAATTCCTTTTCCTTTAATTTTAATAGCAAAAAGAAATCCATGGTAATCACTTAAATAGCGAAAGATAAAATGAAAAAAAAACAGTTAAGATAAAAATGAAGATGAAGGATGGATTAAATGAAGAATATTGACACAAAAACACATTATTTAAAAATTTTTATTACATTTTAAATATTATTTTTTGGTAGTTCTATAAGTAGCAGTTTGGAAGTAGAGTAAATTGAAACTTATTTTTAAAATAAAGAATTTCCTTTTTGTACTATATTTAAACACAGTGTTGTTTTGATAAAAGGCTTGTGATTTCTACAAAAATACGTATGTGACAAATAAAATTTTATAAATTATGTAAAGAAAGCTAAAAGCATATTCGTTAAAAAAAATTAGATTAAACATTAAAATCTTTTGAAATAATTAAAAATTGCACAAAGTTAAAAAGTTTGAAGATTTTAAATAAAGAATTTGAATTTTGATGAAAATTATGTCAAAATAATATCACAAAGGAAATAAAAAAAAAAAAAAAAAAAAAAAAGGAGATAAAATATAATGGGTTGATCCAAGTTTGCACTTTAAACAATTAGATAGAAAAATATTCGGAAACTATTTATAATCATTTAGATATTAAAAATCATAACTAATAAAACTTTTACATAGAGATTATTTCAATATTGATGCGGTTGTTGAAAGATTTGTGACATGATGATTATTTACTTTGAAATTTAATTTTACTTTTAAATTTGCTAATGTCTGCTGACAAATGTTACACAAGGAAGGAAGGAAAATAATATAATTGTTGTAAGCATTCAGTTAGATGAAAGGAAAGCATGATTAATATGATTAATTTTATAGTTTATTTTAAGGTTCATAGGAACGCGGAAATCAATACCTTGAACTGAACTGATTGTCTTTCGTAGGAGAAATACCACTAATAAGGGTCGGCATCAAGTAGAAAACACAGTCTGTACGCTAAATACGGAAAATCCTTTCATGCTTTATACAAGAATTCATGAATAATATTGGTTATCCAGTGATGATGGACCAGTCTTTGGGCAACTATTTCTTTAACATTCTCAGTTGGTGATAGGTGAAAATGTGAGACAAAGCCTTTGTTTTATCTAACTATGTCGATGAAAGTCAAAACAGCAAAGCAACATGTGATAGTAAATTGTCCTGATGAATAATAGCGTCATGGATAATTCAAAGATAAGGCACCGTCCCAGAATCTTAACATTTAAGAAATATAACAGCGGCTGTCTAAAATTACTAGTTATACAAGCTCTAGTTATGCAAATAAAGCTACAAGCTAGTTATAAAAGAATATTCAGAGCACTAAATAACAATGTTCATTTGCTGGGTCTTTATGATGATGCCAAATTCTGGCTGGCAATAGTTGAGTCGGATACAAACATCATGATGATGTAGGCATAAGCAGGATTTATCTGAAAAGAGCATTTCACACCATTTCTGTTTCCGTGTTTGTAATTGATAGACCGTAATCTTTTTCGCCATAAGGGCTGCGCCGATGTTACTCATTTTGCATTACCCAGGGGCGCGTGTAACTGGATGGTAAGCCACGGACGCATTGTAAACTCAACGTCTTTATTGCATCCTCAGTAGTGGTTGTCGTACTGGCAGTCCGTAATGCTGCAGATGCCGTCGTGCTATTGTCACGTGCTAGCTAGATGTAGTCACGCTGGCAATTTTCATCTCGCGAACGACATGACTCATCCATGTTAAGACCATGAAAACAACATACCTATTCTTTCGGGTGTTAATGGTAGGCAACCAGTGAGATTCCACACGGCTTTTATATAAATTTATTGCCGCCATCCTTTCCATATTCTAAAGGCAATCATAGAGTATCTCCCATATTGAACAACAATATCAATGTTGAATAATACTAAATCTAAATTGCGGTAGGTCATAAATACATAGCCGCAATAGAATACAAATACGTGCTGGTATACGTTTATTACTTACACAAGACTAATAAGACTTAATAAGACCAATGCATAAGCAATCGATGTAAAAATGAGATTTAAACACGATAAATATGTTGTGCAATTTTCTATTTCATATAGATTGTTGGTATGATTACTCTCACCTACTTTACAATAATGCCTTAAAATTTTATTCATTTAGATATCTCAGCATGCTGTGCTTTTATTTAAATGCTGCATGTGGTTTTTGGGGAGTATGAGGTCCAGCAATGTACATTCCTCTATCAGTTGCCGCTGTACATTATGAAAATAACTATTGAAACATACTTGCTGGAGTGTTTTATCCCTCGACTCTTTTTGGAGAACTTATACGGGACAAAATTAAGTCATCGTGTATTAGTGAATTATTGTCTAACGCCAAAGGAAAAGTCTGGGAGACAATCGGGGATGACTGGAAAAAATTAATGGAAAAACTCGCGAAGAGGTTGTTGCCAATTTTAGATTATGAACTGGACACGACTGCCTGGCCAAACATCTGGCCAAAATAGGGATTACGAACTCTGATATACACTGCAGTGACAAAAGTCATGGGATAGCAATATGCAAATTTTCAGATGGCAAAGCATCGCGTAGAACAGGTATAAATGCGCAGTACTTTTGCAGAGCTTTGTTCAAGTTATTCATGTGAAGAGGTTTTGACGTGATGATTTTTTGAACGCGGAATATTAGTTGGAGCTAGACGCATGGGTCATGCCATTTCGGAAATCGTAAGGGAATTCAACATTCCCAGATCCACTGTGTCAAGAGTGTGCCGAGTATGAAATTTCAGGCATAACATCCCACCATGGACAGCGCAGTGGTCGACCGCCTGCACTTAACGACCGAGACCGACGACGACTGCAAAGAGTCGTAAATTCTAACAGACAAGCAACACTGCGTCAAATAACCGCAGAAATCAATGTGGGACGTACAAGGGACTTGTCTGTTTGAACTGTGCGGAGATTTGGGGACTATTCCAGCAGAAGACCGACTCGAGTGCCTTTACTGACAGAACGACATCGCTTGCAGCGACTCTCGTGGGCACGTGAGCATATCGGTTGGTTAGATGAATGGAAAACCATGGCCTGGTCCGATGAGTCCCGATTTCAGTTGGTAAGAGCTGATGGTAGGGTTCGAGTGTGGCGCAGACCCCATGAAACCATGGACCCAAACTGTCAGCAAAACTGTTCAAGCTGGTGGTGGCTCCGTAATGGTGTGGGCTGTTTTTCATGGCATGGACTTGGTCCTCTGGACCGAACATTTGCTTATGTTCATCTGAGATCACTTGCAGCCATTCATGGACTTCATGTACCCAAACAACGATGGGATTTTTAAGGATGACAATGCGCCCTGTCACCGGGCCACAACTGTTCGCGATTGGTTTGAAGAACATTTAGATAATTCCAACGAATGATCTGGCCACCTAGATCGCCCGACATGAATTTCATTGGGACATCGTGGTCTGTTCATTTCTGCACCATCAACGCTTTCAAATTATGGACGTCTATCGAGACAGCATGGCTCAATATTCCTGCAGAAGACTTCCAACGACTTGTTGAGTCCATGCCACGTCAGTTGCTGCACTTCGCCGGGCGAAATGAGGGCCGACACTATATTAAGAGGTATCCCATGACTTTTGTCACTTCAGTGTATGTGTTTTGTGTAAGACAGAGAAAATGAATAAGGCCCATCTACTTGTTTGCTCGGGACTGGAATCTAACTTACAACAGAATGGCGATGTGTGTACTCTTTACTGGAGGGCCAGAGAAAATATGTCTTGATCATCCGGACTTTGATTATGGGGCTTCTAGATTTTTAAATTTTTATCTTTAGAACATTTAATTTGTTTTTAACTGTTTTTAAGGCATTTTGGTCGTTTTTGTTAAAAATTTCTGGTCTTTTCATTTGTAATTTTGATGTTGTTTGTTGTTGATGTTGTTTTTGTTTCTACGGTAAGCGGCCAAATTTGCACGTATTGAGTTCTAATAAAGCCACAGTCAATAACAACATACTTGCAAAATTTAATTTCATGAAATATTTTACTTTATTTAATTAATTTATGATTTTTAGTTTTGAAGGAATGTAGAAAAATATTTGCTATTGTGAATGAAATACAATAATGAAACATGGATGGAATTCTTTAAGAAGTTTTTTTTTTTTTTTAATATAGCAATTCAGAATAACCTCAATATTTGTATGATTAAAAGAGATATCTCAAATACAAAAATGAACATGAAAAAAAATGTTTTAAAGAGGTTTTTTAATATAGTAATTCAGAAAACCTCAACATTTGTATGATTAAAAGCAGTATCTCAAATACAAAAATTAATATGGATGGAATGTTTTAAGGAGGTTTTTAGTATAGTAATTCAGAAAACCTCAACATTTGTATGATTAAAAGTAATATCTCAAATACAAAAATGATCATGGAGGTAATAGAGTAATTCAGAAAACCTCAAGGAGGATTTTTAATATAGTAATTCAGAATAACCTCAACATTTGTATGACTAAAAGTGTATGATATCTCAAATACATGGATTGAATGTTTTTAAAAAAAAAGTTTCTTTGATGAACTTTCACTAACTAACTAACAAGAATTACGATGGTATTGTTATTTATAGCTAAATATACCAATTTCTCACTATTCGCCAATTTAATCCAAAAAATAAAAGCACACGAACACTCTCTAAGTGCCCATGTTCTTTTGAAGAAATGGGACAAAAAAAGAACTGTTGTTGTTATTGTAGCTGTCCCACCGAAAAATAATCAATACGTTTTCTTTTGTGTTCACCTGTCGCAGCTGAGCGAAAACAATAGAAGCTTGAAAGAAAAACTGTCGCGGAATAAAAGTTTGGATTCTTTTTAAAAGAATTTTTACTTGAATACAAAGAGAATATTTGATATAAGAATAAAATTCGTAATTAATAAAACGGAATAAGTTATATTATGTTGATGTACAGAAACGTAAATACTTGTTTCAAATTTTTAGCAATCATTTGCTTTTATTTGATGCTGTTTTATGTGAGTAAACCTCGGTTTTTCACTTATGGGTTTCGAGAGAAGTCCAGTGGTGGACGATAAAAGAACAATGCCTTCCGGGAAGACTTTATGGGGTAACTGATCCTTATTTTTGTGTCGTATGAAAGAAAACTCGGAAAAATCTTTTCAGGTAGTCTCGTTGTCGTTGCATGCATTGCTTTTACAAGCGCTGCCATAATCACCACCGAATTTCCTCGCTTATGAAAGCTGTACATAATGTCATAATGGATGTCCCTCTGGTAATTTGAATTAAATCTCCCTTATATTTCAGCAGGGCACGTTTCTATTAGGTTTCTTTTTTTTACGTCATTTAGCATGTGACTTTTTTGTCTTAAGAATAGTATAATTTATAACGATTCTAGGTTTGCCAATGGAAATACTATAGTTTTTTTCCTGTTTTGAAGGAAATTATTAGATTCTAGAACCAGTCTGTTATTTATATTGGTAACCATAAATACTATTTTATGCTATGATAGAATGCACACATTCAAACGATATATGTTAGGTTTAATTAAAAATTAGTAGAAATAAAGGTAATGACTTTTCTCTTTCCCATATTCGTGTCCATTCTTTTCATATGAACCATGTTCATCGGCCTTTCCTTAAGAATTTATAATTTAAATACCACAGACGGCCGCGTACATTTCTTCACCTAATAAAATCAAACGATCTTATTTACGATAAAGATCCTAAAGCGGGTGGGTCCTCAGCATTGTAAATGTCTCGAATAATTATCTTATTTTGAAGAATATTATCTGTCAATCATAGGGCTAATTAACACGTTTTTAGATATAACTTGCCTTAATGTTCTAAAGTTGTTTGTGATTCCTTAATATCACTCCATTCATCAATATCATTAAACGGAGTATTGGAAAAATATTAGATTGAGAAAAACTAAAATGATAAATTTCATATTTATTTCCAAATAAGAAAGAGCTGAGTTTCGTTGAACTAAGGGAGATTCATTCGAAGCCGTTGAAGTGAAGTCGAATCAAAAACTGGGAATGGCATTGATATATTAGACCAAAATGTCTTTAAATTGTGCTCAAGGCGTAGGGAAGAGAGGTGTGAATTCCTCAAATATCATCCCTACAAAATATTCGTTTCCTCTCAGGGGTAGTATCTTCCTCTTCATTGGATCAACAAATTTGATATTTTCTTTGATGATGCGATATTTCTTTGAAGATGATATATTTTCTTTTTACGAGGTAAATATGACAGCCTTATTCTCAACTCTCTACAGTCTTATTAGACTGGGACCTACGGTTTAAAGTGATTTCTGAACTGTTACACACATCCATGGCACCGCCGGGACTCGAATCTGAAACCTGTGGCACCGAGAGCCAGAGCGCTAGTCACTGGGTCATCAGGCCCCAGGGATACTATCTGTAATGGCAAAAATTGGGTTCAATGTAGTATTCCTTCGGACGTGAGCCCTGGTTAACACTGAAACACACTTCTTCATTGGTGCAATGGCCCCAATGACGAACTGGTGGCCCGTGGTGGGCCAAGGCCGTCTTCTTATTGCCATATTTTGAAATATGATATGTTTTTCTTTTAACAGAATGGATTGTCAGCCCTGCACCCAAAGATCTACAGTCCCGTTAGACCGGGGCCTACTTGAAGGGATACCAAACCACTGCAAACATGCAAGGCATGGCCGGGACTCGAACCTTAAACTTGTGGCACCGAACGCCAGTCACTCTGCCATCAGGCCGTAAGCGTAATATCTGTGATGGCAAAATATGGATACAATGTAGCAACACCAATGTAGCATCCCTTCTGATGTGAACCTTGGTTAACGTTAAACTTACTATTTGTCAATTCAGTGACGAATGGCTCAGATAAAAGTGGCCGGCATCTAAAAACAATGATACTTCTGAAAAGAAATATCCAAATGGCACAGATTTTCATTCCATAAAACACAGATAATATTTGGATTGAAGAACTTACTACAGTCCGAAAGAGAATTAAAATCTGATATTCATTTTCCAACAACCATCTTGTGTAAAAAACTCAAATGCTTTTTATCTTTGTCTTGGCGTAGAGGTTCTTCTCCCCTCGTAGGTGTCAATAGTTGTGCTCCACATTCTGAGCGTCCTTGGGTTGGCGTTATTCGCGAGTGATCGATTTTCGATGCCGGAAAGTGTAACACACCCATCCTATTTCTGTTTATAATCAGCCGCTTATTGTTATCCAGGGATGCCCGCGAAGAAAGGGACGCCCATGAATATTTTAGCACTAACGAAGGGCCATTCTGCGCATCTGCCGGCAGTGACAGATGAAGAGTTTTTTTTTTTTTTATGGATACAAAGTATACCTTTATTATTTTTTTTCTTCTTTTTCTGAAAAGACGAATGAGAAGGCATGCTGAGATGATATTGAATGACTTTGATATCATTTGACGGAGTGATATATGTAGGATATGTCCCTATCACGACCTATTGCAGTAGAAAATTTTATTAATGTCTTCATTGCAATTTCTGTAAACATCTATTTGCTTATATTGTCGAAACAAATTGTATGTATTTTTAGTGCGGATGTCGTAAATATTTTATCAAATATCAAATTCATGTAATTCGTTAGATTTAAAATACTACTTGGTTCTTCTAAAATAACATTTCTGAACATATATGGTAGAAAAGAATGCCAAAACTGTTGTAAGTAGGTACTATGTTGAACATTATTTATTTCATATAAGTGTATTTTTAAGCACTGATATCTATACTTAGATATTGTTGTTGTTGTTATAATGTAGTTGGCAATACAGAAACAGTTAATCTGTATTCCATAAGCAAGTAGGCTGCGCCGCTGTTACTCATTTAGCACTACCCAGGGGGCGCGTGTATCTTGAAGATATGCTACGAAGGCGAGTAACATTGTTCCCACAACGCTCTACGATCATATTAGATCGAGACCACAGTTTAAAGTGGATTCTGAACCACTACAAACAACCCATGACACCGCCGGGACTCGGACCTGAAACTGTGGTACCGAAAGCTAGAGCACACAGCCACTCGGCCATCAGGCCCTGCTTATATATTATAAAAAAAGGGGAACATTATAAGCAAATTTTAAACGCAGAAAAACTAAAGTGAAAAACAAATGAAATATTACCACCTCAAATATTTAAAAAGACAAATTTGGTATAAATATGTATATATATATATATATATATATATATATATTCATTCTTAGGCTTAATTGGCTCAATAGTAGGCCAAGACCGACTGTGGGCCAAGACCGACTGTGTACTGTCATATTTCGAAACAGGAAAGATTTTTTTTAAAGATTATGAAGACTACGCTCTGCAGTCATGTTAGACTGGGCCTGAATGGCCGAGTGTCTAGCGCTCGGTACCACAGGTTTCGGGTTCAAGTCGCGGCGGTCCATGGATGTTTGTAGTAGTTTGGAATCCCCTTTAAGCCGTACGTTCGGGTCTCATATGACCGTAGAGCGTCACGGAGCCCAGTCAGACTTCTCACCCACATCATTCGCAAACTGTAAAGGGGCAACTCAGCGCTAGCCACAATGATGTGGTGTGTTGCAGTAATAGTACACAATGCACTTTAAATTGTAGGTCCTGGTCAAAATAGACTAAAATGTGCACAAAAATAATCATAGAGCGATAAATCCAACAAAACGAAATTATTTGAACCTGGAACCTTAGATATGTCACCTAGATTCAGTATTGGGGTCCTGCTACACAACACACATAATATGAGATCCAATGAGAGTTCATTTCAGCCAATGGAATTTATCATGGCCATCCCCGGCATAAACTGGGTAACTCTCCGTTTGATTTCGATTGTTTCCTGTCAAACGAGCTCTCTCGGTTCGAAAATTTGATATACTATCCATATGGCTGCTTCAAGTATTGGTAAAAATATTCTTATTCATTGGCGCAACAGCTCCAATGGTGGGCCAGGACCGTTTGCTATTGGCAGATTTGGTGACAGGAGATGTTTTCTTTTTACGGGATTGGGTTGTCAGCACTACGCCCAACGCTCTACGCCCATGTTAGAGATCAATTAAGATTCAATGCTACCATTAATTAACTCCGTGGCACTACAGCCAATAGTGGGCCAAAGCTATCTACCTACTGGAAGACTTTGAGATAGGAAATGTTTTTTTTTTTCTTTTTACAGGGTAGTGTTGTCAGCCCTATGCTCTACAGCTACATCAGACCGGGACCTATTGTTTAAAGTGGGTTCCGAATCACTGCAGACATACATGTTTACAACAGGTTCGGTCCTAGTGGTGGGCAGGAATCGAATTCGAAACCTGTGAGAACGACACCAAGAGCGGGGTAGTAGTGTTGGTTGTATAAAATTATTGTTCCATTGAAATGTTCTAACATTTTATTGCTAATGCAATTTCTAATCTTTGTTTCTTTAATTATGTATTCGTACGTCTATATTATCGCATATAGTTAATGTATTTCAATATTTTCAAATTACAACTTTCAATTAAAGTTTCATTAGAATAATTGATTCTTCTCTAATGAACTCATAATGCTCATAAAAAAATAGTTGTATTTTTTTTTCTTCGTAAACTGTCTATCAGAAATCATTTGGTCATGTGATAAAATGTTCAGTGCATCAAATGGTCCCATTGTAGCGTGATAAATCACTGTGCTTCTTGGAAATAGAGTGTTTCATTGACTATTAGATCACGAAAAAACATTCTACCTTTCAGCCGAATAGTTTTTTTCTGTTAACTATAAAGTACGCGGTTATTTTTTTCTCAATACTTGTAAGGAAGGTTTTCATTTTCCAGGAATTATTTTGAATCCTGTTGTGCATAGTCAATGAATTATGCTATTTTTATTAATAAAAAAATTAAATTTAGTATTTAAAAATAGAGGATCTTTTAAAAATATTGACTAAAATATTATTAAAGAGATTATCTTTTAAAACTATTTAGGAACTAGAACACACAAATAATAATAATATCTCAAAACTTTCCATTTTTATGTTGCTTAAAACGTGCATACTATAAACATTTTTTAAACATTAGAAACATTAAAATATTTGTCTCTAATGTTTAAAATATATCTATATGTTTAAAATATTTAAATATATATATATTGTTTAAAATATTGAAATATATATATATATTGTTTAAATATATTTATATGTTTTATATACTTAAAATACATTTTAAGCACATCGCTGTTTCGAAATTTAATTTGGGTTTCTTTTATAATAAACAAAAGTTACCCGGTGCAATTTGGTAGATAGCACTTTGGTTTTAACAGGTGAGAAATTTTTGGTTTGTCTCTCTGCAGTCTTCTTATGCACACTTTAGGCTAAACAGACCGGGATCTACAGTTTAAAGTGGATTCCGAACCACTACAAGCACCCATGGCACTGTCGGGACTTGAACCCGAAACCTGTGGTACCACGCGCCAGAGCGCTAGCCACTCGGCCACCAGACCCTAGGAAAGAAAGAAGAAAAGGAACAATAATTAATTAAATGAATTTCTCGTCAGAAAGAAGAAATGTATTCAGCAGAAGTTATGGTGGAGAATTAAAGCAGTATTGTAGGCTTCTTATGGTTACACTAAATAATGTTGAATCTGCTATCTATTTTACCCACAATTCTAATGCTATCCAAACTAATAAATTTTATTGGCGATTCGATCTCAGATCAAAATACTTAATATTTGCAGAAAATATCTTTTTTTTTCCTTTATCTTGAAATTTAACTCTTGCTATTAAACGAAAACAAAATTAAACTAAATTCGTGATGTTAATTTATATTCTAATCATTTAAAGTACTACAGAATATTGTTCTCTAATCCATTCGAATATGCATTATAGCCCATTCGTAGCCCTGTGGTAATGTATGTGGCCACCATACACAGGAAGGTATGAACCCAAAGTTCCAGTGCTTATAACTGTGAAGGTTAAGTTCGCCCAACTCGTGGCCCAGTGGTAAAGAGCGCCGCTGGTGAGCATTAGGGCTGAGATGCAATCCTCTGGTGGCTTTGTTGTGGACGCTGTTTTAAAACACGAAGAGACTTGGTGACGTTTGTGATGTTCAGCACTTTGCCTCGTGAATCGAACTGCCTGTATTTCGTACCTGCATTTCGTATTTTGTACCTTATTTGTACCTGCAAATGCGGTGGTAGTTCCCAAAATGTCCTTCCGATAGACACTGCCCTCCTTTTTCAGCCACTCGGAACCAAGTCAGACCTCTATCCACGGATGCTTCATCGCAACAAAAGCTTCTTCCTACCCTTACCTCCAACCATGAGAACACACCCTGGTTCTGGGACTTCAACTAGATCTTGCTGTCGACCAAGTGGGATAAGAAACAACAGGTTAAGTTCAGGCTGTACATCAGAAAGTCATATCTTCGTGATCGAAGAAAAAATGAAGAGGATATTAATGACACCAATTGCCATCTTTAGGGATGTTTCTTCAAAATTTCCGTGTCACCTCAAATATTTGTTGGAGTAAGGTCAACCCTTTTTTTTTCTTGATGATGGCGATTAGGTATACAAGTCCACAGTAATTTAATAATTCTTTTAGAAAAGAATTAAAAATCTTCTTATCTTTCTCTCCCTCCCTTCCCTCAAGACATTTTCCACTAACGACTTGCCTCACCTAAGTGTCTCGCTTTACTAATTCAGTTTTCACGAAACATTAGGACAGCAGTTATTAAAATTGTCCTTTTTAAGTCTCTATTTGATAAAGGAAAATGTTTTGCTACTTTCCTAGAACCTTTTATTTTTATTTGGCTAAATACCCTACTAATTATTGTTTTATTAGCATTTTAGTTTTTTTTTATAGTTTTTTTTTAGTCCATTAATAACTATTATATTCTCAGAAATTAAATTATTCAGAATATTCAATTCTATAGTGCTTGATGGACGAATGACTAGCGCTTTTTGGTGCTCAGGGCCACAGGTTTTGAATTCGAGTCTTGGCTGTGCGATGGATGTTTGTAGCGCTTTGGAATCCAATTTAAACCATAGGTCCAGACTTAATGTAACCGTAGAGTGTAGAAGTGACAGCCCTACCCCCCGTAAAAAGAAAAAAATATCTCCTTTTTCAAAGTCTTTCAATAGGCAGACGGCCTTGGCTCACTATGAGCTGTAGTTAGGAGTTAGTTAGTTAATTATTGGTAAGAGTTAGTCAGGGAGTTAGTTAGTTAGTTAGTTAATTATTGGTAAGAGTTAGTCAGGGAGTTAGTTAATTATTGGTAAGAGTTAGTCAGGGAGTTAGTTAATTATTCGTAAGAGTTAGTCAGGGAGTTAGTTAGTTATTGGCAACATAGAATCTTAATTGATCTCTAATATAACTATAGAGCATTTTGCATGGGCTATTGATTGACATTGAGCTTATTGATTGGGGCAGATTATTTTCTAAAACATTGGACGTCTTGCTTGAAACTGATTAATATATCCATTGAAGTCTAAATATTATTTACAGAGTATTTAATTTTATATATAAAAATTAACATTTTAAAATTGAAATTCATTGATCGAGTTGGATGATTCTTATTTTAAAAATAATTTTTTATGGCATTATGTATTATTAAAAATAGTCTGCCTTCTAATGATGACTTAATTGGTTCTCAGACTTGACATCATAAGTTCAAACAAAAACATCGCTTGTATATTTTATGTAAGGATTTTAAATGGGGAGCATAAATTTACAGAGATAAAATTTAAGGTTTAAATAATTATGTTAGGTAACAATTTCCTTATATTTTTAGTGAAAAATATCTTATAATTCCTTATCAATCTCATATAATTCCTCGAAATGTGGCATACATCCAACTTATAAAGGAATAATTATTAATGTTTTTAAATTAATGTTAAATAAAGTTTGCGTTCATGAAAAACCTTTTTCTATTTTTCTTTCATTTTTTTCATTCTTTGTAAAATTGTCGTTTGCTCTCTTCTTAACCCGTTCGCTCCTACTTGATTATAAATCCTTCCAGTTTGAGAACCCTTACATTTATATTATTACGATTTATAAACGTACAAAAATATTATTTTTATTCAGTAGAGACGAAATCAAAAAATGAAAATACATCTCACCTTTTAGTTTGGTGTGCTTCGATGAGAATGTCAAATCTACAATATTTAATGAATATTGAATACTGTAGATTTTTTAACTCACCTTTTACTAGTCAGGTGTGCGTCGACTAAATGGCTAAATCTGCAGTATTTAATGAACATTTATAAATATTCGAGCAATTATTCAGGATTCTGCTTTATTAAGTATGCATCAGAAATGTATATAATATACCCCTATGTTTTGCCACCGCAATTTGGAAGACAGCAGACAGCTAGCAATTCAGAGACAGTTAATCGTTATGCCATAAGCAAGGGCTCCGCCGCTGTTACTCCTTTAGCACTATCCAGGGGCACGTGCAACCTGAAGATATGCTACGGACGCGAGTTACACTACCCCACAACGTTCTATAATCCTATTAGACCGATACCTACCGTGTAAAGGGATTCCGAACAACTACAAGCATCCGTAGCACCTCCGGGATTCGAACCCAAAAACTGTGGTACAGAGCGCTACCAACTCGGCCATCAGGCAGAGACGTGACTAAAGTAAATCCATTAATTTTATCATGGAGAATTTTAATCGTGGATAAAGTGACCAATATATCATTTCAAACAAAACAAACTCCACATTTTGTAAGCAATCAGAGAATTTGTAATGATGAAGGCTATTTATCTATTGATTTTTATAAAGACTCAAACTTTAAATGCAGTTTTAACACACAGCATCTCATCAACGAATCATCCCCAATAGCAGCCACTTACCAAAATCAATAGACAATCAAGCCGGTACAGTTAAGGTGAACTAAAACCACCTCCTCTGCAGCCAATCCATTCGATTAAATGCACCATCAATACGCTGATCAAACAGAGATGGGGAAGAGGCGAGAGAGTCTGATATACACATTACAAGATGAATAGCCCTAACCGCATTCTGTCGACTACCGTAGCATGCACATCAACGCATACACCATAATAAGTAGTTGTCGCTGAATAGAATGCTACATAAAAATTGGTGAATGTGTCGGCCATAAATCTCTTGCTTCAGAGGTTGCGAGGTTGGCGAGCAAGCAGCAATGAGCAGGGCCGCGTGTCGCTGTGCTGTTGAAGTGGAAAACCGCGATAAATCAATACGGATGTGATCAATTGAGGTTTACATGACGCTGGTGGGCCTTCGCTCATGACTGCTTAAGGGGGGGGACGGAAATTCCATGTTATCTTTCCGCCCTATACCGGAAGTTTTTTTGGGGGGTAAAATTTGTAGTTAAATATGTATAATAAGAAATTTTAAAAATTAGAATAATGTCATTTATTGTAATATGTGTCAATGAAATATATAATATTGTTTCATTACACAAATTTGCAAAGTTTCAACAAATAATACTCTGCCTGATTGTCAATTGGATAATGCTTTGGTCTTTGGTACCACAGGCTTCAGGTTGTTTGGCGGTGCAATGGATGTTTGTTAGTGGGTCGAATCCACTTTAAACTGTAGGTCCCGGACTAATTAGTATAAAATGAGCAAAAATTATCGTAGAGAGTTACAATTCAAACGAAACTTAAATGTTTTGAGTAAAGGATGGACTGTTTTAATGCAGCATAAGCTATCAAGAGATATTATTTAAAGATAAGAAAGAACTAACGATTTTTAATGTTATTTGAAAAAAATTTTCAAATTATTAGCTTATTATGATTCTAATTAGACTAAAGTATACAAAAAAGGACCGTAGAGCAACCATCCAAACCAAATATTCATCCAGTATAGTTCGATAGAAGGACTCTGTGATCCATATTGTGTTCATGCATAGTAACCTTCAACTCTTCACGATATGTCAGATTTTGGACCCTGCTCCCTTATTTCACAAAACATGCAGCTCCATTTTGTGACTAAAGTAAATGCCCTTAATTATATCATGGAAAATGTTTATTGCGGGTAAAGCGACCAGTATATCACTGCAAACAAAAAGAACCGCAGATTCTTGCAACCAATCAGCAATTTTAAAGCGATAAAGTCTATTCATCTTTTGATTTTGTAAAGACTCAAACTTTTGGGCCAGTTTAACACAGAATGGGGGTTATGGAGTGGCGTAGGGAGATTCAATGTTATCTTTACCCCGCATACGGGAAGTTTTGTGAAAAATAAAATTTGATATAAATTATTAATAATAAAATTTTTCTTTATTGGAAATTCAGTGTTATCTTTAATATGTATTATTGCTCTTTTTGGGGGAGGGAGATAACACAAAGAAAAATCTTATGAATATTAAGAATGTTTACAAATTAGAATGATGAATTTTTGTAAAATGTATTAATGAAATCTTTAATATTGCTGAACTAAAACCACATTCCTCGTCTCAATTAAGCTGAAGCTCCAAAAAAACAACTAGACAAGTTGGAATCAGGGAACATTTCTTGAAGGGTTGCATATGGAAGATTCCTCTTCTTCATCCTCTATGGTTCAATAGTAAGACTTTCTAGTCTGCATATTTATCGTGTTCATGCATGAAAGCATTCAGCTTTTTTATGATCCAGGTTTGAAATCCAGTTTTAATTATTTCACAAAAACATAGGGTTACTTATTTACAAAACGTAAGCTCCCTTTTTTGACTAAAGCTGTTGTTCTAATGCAGCTGGCATTACAGAGTCCAGTTAGTATTTATGCCATAAGCAAAAGGGCTGCCCCGCTGTAACCAATCAATTTTGTACTATAGGGGGCCCATTTTTAGCTTGAAGATATGCTAAGTACTTTTTGAGGAACACTACCCCACGACGCTCTACAATCATTTGAGACCGGAACCTACCGATTAAAGTTGGTTCCGAACCGCTACAAGCATCCATGGCATCGAACTAAAAGCCAACCTCTCAACCAATCAATTCTATTAAATGCACCAGCAATATACTGATCAAACGGGGGTGGGGGAAGAGGCTGATATATACATTACAAGATGAATAGCCTGAACCGCATTCTGTCGACGGCCGTAGCATACACCTCAGCGCATACACCCTAATAAGTAGTTGTTGCTGAATAGAATGCTGGATATAAAAATTGGTGAATGTGTCGGCCATAAATCTCTCGCTCAGAGGTTGCAAGGTTGGCGAGCAAGCAAGCAAAGAGCAAGGGTGCGTGTGGCTGTTGTTGTTGGAGTGGAAAACCGCGATAAATCAATAGGACGTCCTGATAATTGAAGTTTACATGACGCTGGTGGGCCTTCGCTGCTGACTGCCTTATGGGGTGGCGTAATGAGATTTAATGTTATCTTTCAGCCCTATACTTGAAGTTTGATAGTTGAAGTTTTGTGAATAAAAAATTTGTAGCAAAATATGAATAATAAGAATTTTTAAGAATTAGAATAATGTAATATGTATTAAGTAAATATTTAATATTGCTTTATTATATACGATGCAAAGAAAAATCTGAAAATAAATACAAAGAAAAATCTTCATTACATGGTTTTTATGCAAAATTTTCAAATTCCAATGTTTGAATAAATAATAGGTGGCCTGATGACCAATTAGCTAGCACTCTGGCCTTTGGTACAGCAGGCTTCAAATTAGAGTCCTTGAGGTGGCATGGATGTTTGTGAGTGGTCGTAATCCACTTTAAACTGTAGCTTTTGGTCTAATTAGCCCAATGTGTGCAAAAAATGACCGTAGAGCGACAAACCAAATCTCCATCCCCTATAGTTCGACAGAAGGACTTTCTGATTCACATATTTATGGTGTTCATATTTTATAGTCATGTATATTTATTGTGTATGTAGAAGCCTTCAACTTTTCATGATGTGTAAGATCTTGAACCATGCTAAATTACTTCATAAAACATACAACCCCATTTTGTGACTAAAGGAAATCCATTAATTTTATTACGAATAATTTAAATTATAGTTAAAGAGTCCAATGTGTCATTACAAACAAAAAAGAACCGCCGATTCTTGTAGCCAATTAGTAATTTTGTAATGATATTTTTATAAATTTATCATAAAAATCAATAGACAATCCAGCCGGCACAGTTAAGGTGAACTAAAACCACCACCCCTTCCTCTCAAGCAAGCAATTCGATTAAATGCACCATCAATTTGGAATAAATGAACATCTACAAGACTTGCATATAGAAGGTTCCTCTTTTCCACCACCTATAGTTCAGTAAAAGGACTTTCTGATTTGCATATATTTATCGTGTTCATGCGTAGAAGCATTTAGTTCTTCATAACATATCAAGTTTAGAACCATGCTCCTTGTTTCACAAAACATATTTCAATTTTGTGACTAAAATAAACTCATTAATTTTATTACGGATAATTTTACTTGTGAATAAAGTGTCCAGTATATCATGTACAACAAAAACTGCCGATTATTGTAACCAATCAGCAATATTGATCTTTGATTTTCATTTTGTAAAGACTCAAACTTTACAGTTTTAACACACAATACCTCACAAACAAATCATCCCCAATAACAGCCACTTACCAAAATAAATAGACAATCGAGCCGGCACAGTTGAGGTGAACTAAAACCACCACCCCTTCCTCTCAACCAATCACTTTGATTAACTGTACCATCAATACGCTGATCAAACAGGGAGGGGGCTGATATATGCATTACAAGATGAATAGCCTCAACCGCATTCTGTCAACCGACGTAGTACGCACCTCAACGCATACACCATAATGAGTATTTGTTGCTGAATAGAATGCTGCATAAAAATTGGTGATTGTGCCAGCCATAAATCTCTCGCTCGGAGGTTACAAGGTTGGCGAGCAAGAAAGCAAAGAGCAAGGGTGCGTGTCGCTGTTTTGTTGTTGAAGTGGAAAACCGCGATAAATCAATAGGACGTCATAATAATTGAGGTTTACATGACGCTGGTGACTGCATATAGGGTGTCGTAGGGAGATTCAATGTTATCTTTCCGCCATATAGGGAAGTTTGGAGGAGGGTAAATTTGAAATAAAATATAGATAATAAGAATTTTTAACAATTAGAATAGTGTAATTCACTGTAATATGTATTAATAAATGTGTAATAGTGCAAGATTGTTTTATTACTTAAATGCGATGAGCAACAGAAAAAAATCTCCCAGACTCGTGGCTCTGTGGCAACGTGCGCCGCAGGTGAGCATTAGGTTTGAGGTTCCTATCCATGGGCGGCTTTGTTGTAGACACTGTCTAAAAAAAAAAAAAAAGGCTACTCGATAGCGTTTATGACTTCAACATCTTGTCTCGTGAGTCGGATTTACCTTGTGGGGTTTTTTCGGATTTTCTGTCATGCGATACTCAAATGCGGGATAGTTCCTGATAAAAGTCCTCCCGGAAGACGCTGTCCTCCTTCTTCACAGTTGTGGAGTCAAGTCAGACTTCTATATACACACGGCTTCCTGGGTTTGGTCTAAGATGTTGCTGTCAACCAAATGGTATAAGACACAACAAATAAATCTTCCTTATATGATTTTATGCAAAATTTTCAAATATGCAGACTGATAATACAGTTAATTTAAAAATAACTAAAATTTTAGTTTATTATTAACTTGATTATTTAATTAATTCCTAAAGGTTATTAGTTTAGAATACACACACATATATATATATTTATATATAGATAGATAGATACCGTAGACAGTATGGATCCAGTATTTTAGTGGGTAGAAATAACATGCTTTCTGATAGTACATATCGCTTGATAAAACTATCCTCAGAATGATATTATTAATCTTTTTTTTAATTTTAGGTTTTTATAAGTATTTCTTTTTATGTTTTGCTAATTTCTTTTCATTTTACTTATTTTCTGAGCGACATATTTCACACCTTGTCCTTTAATATTTCGTATAAATATTTGAGTTGTTTTTTTTATCTTGCAATGCAGTTCTTCCGTTCACCTTTTTTAATATTTCTGCTCATCTAACGAATTTCAATTTCATATATTCAGGACATTCTGGTTCTTAACATATTTCACAAATGCAGTGATTTCGTCTTACACAATCTTTGATGTTGACATTGTGAGATTGTTGTATTATCATCATTTTTTTTTTTTAATTTCACTGTTTTCAGAATGATTCCTACAACCTGAAGTTACAATATTACAAAAAAATTGCTGTCACGTAAAATAAAATATTCTCATTGTTGAAGTACGAAGTATAAACGTTCATTTATTTTGTATTATATAGTTATATAATATTTTATTTTTCATTTAGAATAATTTTAAGCAAAAATATAAACATCCATATATGTGTCAATCTGTATTAATTTTTTTAAACAAAAGCAACATAACATATAACAATAAGTCAAAACGTTTTAACAATAAGCCACGTTTTATTTTTAAGCCCAATAAATTTTTGACAATATATCATAAAGAAAAATAATTTTATTTATGAAACAGTTTTATAGCAATATATTTTTACTTGCAATTTAGCATTTATTGTTGTAAAATAGGGTAGGTAAATTTGATATTCGTTTAGAATAATTAAAATATCACATATTTATCGAAATGTGTGTAGTTTTGTCAGAAGTTTAGTTTTGTTACTTTCAATTTCGAATAGAAAATAAATTTAATAAACTTTATTAGTTGCTTAATATCCACAGAACAATAATACTGTAGATGCTCTTCTTCAGTGATGTGGCGGCCTGATAACCAATTGGTTAGCTCTCTGACCTTCGTTACCACAGGCGTCAGGCTCCGGATTCTGCAGGGACATGGATGTTTGTTAGGAGTTCGGTCTATGTTAAACTGTGGGTTCCGGTCTAGTTAGCCTAAAGTGTGAGAAAATGACCGTAGAGCGACAAACCAAACAAACTCATCAATAACGCAACATTCCCATGGTTAGCCACGGCCGTCTGTCTAGTGACAGATTACGAAGCAAGAAATTTTGTTTCTTTTTACAGGGTATGGTTGTCAATCCTACGCTCTACAGTCATATTAGACTGGGACCCAAGTTTTAAAGTGAATTCCGAACCACTACAAACATCCATGGCACCGCCGGGATTCGAACCCGATACCTGTGTCACCTAGCGTCAGGGTGCTAGTCACTCACTCGGCCATGAGGCCCTATTACTGCATATCTACTACTATAAATGACATATAAGACTTTTAATTTATAAATGGTTCAAAAATCATTTCCAAATTTCATCGATTATAATTTTAATAAGTTCATAAAACACGAAAAAACTTCTCTAAAAAAAAATTTAAAAATATGTTTTAAATTAAAAATATTGTAAAAAGAATCTAATGAAAAAATCGAAAAGTTTGTCTTGATGAATATCATATACTTTTGTAAAACGTTATTACTTGTCAAATGCATGAATGAAAAAAAAAAAGCAACAGTGTAAAGTAGAAGTAAGTAGATCTAATGTAAAAAAAAAAATTTATTTATTTATTCGTCTCAGCTATAATGATGTGCTACTTTCTTAAACATTCATTTTATTCTGTGCGTCAATGGTTTTATTTTCAGCGATAATAAGCTTTTAGATTAGCATAATTATCTTCCTAATTGCTGTTAATGACACTATTTCTTTGTACAGAAATGTGTTGTCTTCAATTTAAATCCTTGTTACAGATGTTCACGTCCATCAGATGATTAAACAAGCTCATTATAATACGTTGGTAAGAACAAGTTCAAGAGTGTCACAACTGGGATCAACAAATTTATTACACATAAGAAGGGGATTGTGTGCTGTTAGTATAGAGAGCATCCGAGTAGATGGAGCATAGGGTTTTCGAATCGAGAGAGCTCAGTTCAAAAGCCGATAAGGAAAGGCGAACCAAAAAGGAAATGAACGTAATAAATCTATGGATCATACTGGAATTGAACGTGTAAATGAACACCTCAAAATGAACGAATCAAAATTGAAAATGAATGCAATAAATCAATGACCAGTGTCTTCAGTGTGTGCAGTGAAATGAACGCCATAAATCTATGGTTCAAACTGAACATGAATGCGTATGTGAACAGAAAAGAAAAGAACACTGAAAATAAAACGCCATAAAACGCGGTTCACATTGGACATGGATGCACTGAAAATAAACGCCATAAATCTATGGTTCACATTGGACATGAATGCGTATGTGAACACCTAGAAAGGAATGCGTAGACACTGAAAATGAACGTCATAAATCTATGGATCACACTGGACATGAATGCGTAAGTGAACACCCAGAAAGGAACGCGTCGACACTGAAAAGGAACGCCATAAATCTATGGTTCACACTGGACATGAACACGCAAATAAAAACCTCAAAATGAGCGAGTCAACACTGAAAATGAACGCAATAAAGCTACGGGCCAGTGTCTTCTGAACTCATTTCCGAACCCGACAAGAGAAGCCGAACGAAAAGGAAAGGAATGTGATAAATATATGGGTCACACTGGAAATGAATACGTAAATGAACTCCGGAAAGGAATGCTTCAACACTGGAAATGAACGCGATAAATGGGCTGAATGATATGGGCTGATCCAGATGGTCTTCCCTCTCAATTCAAAATAGAGGTGTAGAAAGAACAAAACTCTACTCCGCTTGGGTGTTTATTCCAAATTGCGATTGCAATTTTCGAATCGAAAGAGTTCAGTTTCAAACCTGACGAGGGAAGACGAACTAAAAAGGAAATTAACGCAATAAATCTATGGGTCACACTGGTATTAAAAGCGTAAATGAACGAGTCAACACTGAAAATGAACGTGATAAATCTATGGGCCAGTGTCTTCGAACTGCAAATCAATTCCAAACCAGACAAGGGAAGCCGAACCAAAAGAAAATGAACTTGATAAATTTATGGGTCACAATGGAAATGAACTCTTAAATAAACTCCTCGAAATGAATGGGTCAACAATGAAAAGAATGCGATAAATGTATGAGTAATGTACGATGTACGATGTAATACGAGATACTTATGCCTTCTGTCAAGATTGCCATCGATTGTTTTCTTGTTGTACAGCACGAACAACTGCACCGAAAAGGATGCATCTTCCAAGAGAGAGGGGCATCTTTCAAAAAGAGTTTTAGAAATTACATTTGCAAGACGTGTAAAAATAAATCCCACGAAAAATTTAATCATCAGCCTGACTGTCGATGCTTATGCACTCTGTCCCAATTGCCACAGATTTATTTTGAAAACAGTGAGCACTGTAAACGCCACTAGTGGATTTAAACCTGAGTCCTCCTGCATGTTGTACTAATTGGACATTTAAATCTCAAAAACACACCTACGGAAGCACTTAATATTTATGTTTTTGTTTTTGAATGCAATCAATCGGTTAGTTTTAAAGTGAATCAATAAACTTAATAATGTTTCAAATATAAATACATTGAGATAAAAAGGATAAATATTTTATTCACTTTCTATTATAGTGAAGTCTTGCAATTCGAATTTGTTTAAATAATAAGAACATAAAACTACCCAGTAAAACTGATACTTCAATTAAATTACACCGAAATTGAAAAAATGCTATCATAGAAAAAAAAAAAAAAAAAGAAGATAGAAATTAGTTTATGAAAAAAAGAGAAGAGCTTTTAACGAAAGCAAAGCCACTGAACAGAAAAGTGTTGTAGAAGAGCTTTTAGGCGGATCATTATCCAAGAATCGGGGGTTGTATTTTATTTCCCTAAAAGTAATTTAGAGATCTTTTTATTATTTTTATTTTTGAGGTAATTAGATTTAAATTTGCATATTCATGAGAATAAACATTTTTAAAGCTGCATTCCAGTAAAGGAGGAGTGTTTGTTTTTTTTGTTATTTTATTTATTGAAACAATAAATAAACGAAAATTTGATAAAACGTTTTATAACAGACCTAATAAAATGCTTTTTATAGAGTTATTCAAATTTTATAAGCGAACGAAAGTACATTAACTCC
Organism: Caerostris extrusa; assembly: GCA_021605095.1. Lineage (NCBI taxonomy): Eukaryota > Metazoa > Arthropoda > Arachnida > Araneae > Araneidae > Caerostris > Caerostris extrusa. The sequence continues at coordinate 23,904 of BPLR01001597.1, forward strand.
TTTTTATTTTTATATTGCCTCTCCTTTTAAAGCATTGTTAAATCTTGTAAATACAAATTTATTGAACTATTTCGTGTTAATTATAGCATTAGACAATCAAAATATTTTTTTTTGTCTGTCGTATGAATATCAATCAATTATGTATATATATCTATCAAACACATACGAATTAATACACAAATGAATGAATATTAATATTATATAAACCGAAATGGCAAGTAATGATGCAATTATAATCTATCAGTTTTGTAGATTGATTTTGTGAATATTAATATTGTAGCCAAAATAAGCCAAAATGACAAGTAATGATGCAATTCTAATATATCAGTTTTTGCAGATTGATTTGATATGAATATTAACATTGTATATAAAGCCAAAGTGGTAAGCATTGATGTAATTATAACGAGCAATCAGTTTTGCAGATTGATTTATGGATATTACTATTATATAAACCGAAATGGCAAGCAATAATGCAATTATAATGAGCAATCATTTTTCAGATTGATTCATGGGTATAATATTATATATACCAAATAGACAAGCAATGATACAATTATAATGAGCAATCCATTTTTCTGTTTAATTTAGGGATATTAATATTATATAAACCGAAAGGGCAAGCATTGATATTATAATCAGCAATCCATTTTGAAGATTGATTTATGGATATTATATAAACCGAAATGGCATAATTATAATGAAAATCACTTGGTAGTTTTTCTTATGGATATTAACATTATATAAACAAAATGGCTTGCACTGACGTAATTATTACGAGCAATACATTTTACAGATTGGTTTATGGATATTAATATTATATAAACAAAATGGCAAACAATCAAATTATAAGCAATAAATTTTGAATTTTATTATTTTAATATTATATAAACTGAAATGGTAAACAATGATGCAATTATAATGAGCAATCAGTTTTCTGATTGATTTACGGATATTAATATTATATAAACCGAAAAGTCAAACAATGATGCAATTATAAATGAGAAAATCAGTTTTTCATATCTATTTATTAGAATTATCATTGCCTAATCTGTGAATTAATTTTTCAAATTATGAAACTCAAATTCTTAATTAAATTATAATTGCCAAATATATTACGTTTTAATGAAGCCAACTTCATTTTTATATACCCAATTTTTATTCATAATCAATCTTCAGCTAAAAAACTACTTTTGGTTTGTCTTATTGAACGTTTGCAAATTAAATGAGTAAAATATCTTTGAAATATTTATTATGACGTATAACAGAAATCTTAATTAATAAGAAACGATTCTTAAAGCAAATAGCTAACTTAATGATAGAAAGAGTTACTTTTAAAAATTAATGGAACACTAATTTTACCGAATGAAAGGCTTAATAATAAATTAATAAATTTAAAATGGATCCTTCAAATTAATTTATCAATTTAAAGATATTAACCTTTTTTTTTATTGTTTTTTAAATCTTAAAATTTAAAGGATAGAAATCTTTGAAACAATCTTTACAAAAATCTAAAAATGATGTCTTTTTTAAAAAATTTCATGATGTTTTAATGTTACCCATATTTTTGCTTTTGAAATGATGGTATATTAGTATAATACTAATATTAATATATTATAAATCAATAGTCATTGCCAATTTTGCTGATATTGAGAATAAATAGATGGTTCTAAAAGTTAATCTCTTTTTAAGAAATCACAAATATGACTTATGTTGTTTATTCTCGGTAGCGAAAACAGTATACTATGATTTGGGTTTGTCGTTCTATAGTCATTTCTTTGTAAACATCGGGCTATTAGACCGGTACCAACAGTTTAACGTGGATTCTGAACCACTCACAAACATCCATGCCACCGCCTGGATTCGATCCTGCCCTGTGGTACCAAAGGCCAGAGCGCTAGGCAATTGGCCATCAGGCCACGCATATTATGAATATTTGTATTTTTGTATCTTTCATTCAAGCTTCCGGTTCTTAAACATCATTCATTAAATAAATTCGTTTCATGGCATAGAAAATTCACACCGAAGCTAGGCAATATTGGGAGCGGTCAATGCTTGGGAAGGTGGCCGAATGGGAAGTCTACTTTGTTCGTTTTTAATTTTTTTCCGCAATAGAATAACACCTCAGCAAGTCATGCAAAATATTGGGGTTCGATCCCCGACGGAATTCATTCGAATACTCGTCAATATTTGGGAATAGGGTGTGGTTTTCGTCAAATGCCCTTTGGGGGGAAGAGGGATTTTTCAAATTGTGGTGGCAAAATGTGGGTGCAGTGTAGGGAGACTCCCAGTCGTGGATCCAGGATAAAAGTTGAATGCTATATAACTGCCATTTGTAGCTGCAATTTTTTTTATTTCCAATGGCAATTTTACATTACAACAGATATCATAAAAAATACGAAGAACAAAACAAAAATATAGAAAAAAAAGGACATCAATTAATAACTCCTCTTAAGCCTGGCAATCCTGTAACGCTTCGATAACGAAACAGGAGGCAGTGCAAAAACAGGAAAGCAAGGTGAGATATGTCCATTTCTTCCTTATTATCCCATAGGAGACAAGAGGGTCAGGAGACAGTTTAATTCTGTGGATGGTGCTTGCAGAGACGATCGGTACCACAGAAAAGCCGTAGCAATGCCACCGATTTTTCTTCCAGGCCATTCAGCGATATCATGAATAGGATCGTACCAGGGCTTGTTACTGTTTCTAGCAGCGACATCCTCAAAGAAGAACACATAAGGGTATTTTTAATTATCATCTCTCTTGTTTGGGGGACAATCCATCTGCGTTCCACTGCAGAATTCTAAGAAATTCACACTGAGAAGCCAGACTGAAGGTCGTGTTTTTAGATCATTTTGTCATATCAGACTTTTGCCCTTAATATACCACAAGGAGGTAGATCTAAATCCATTCTATAAGTAGCATTCAAATCGTTGGGCTGCAAATTACGTCACGTCAAAATGCCTGGATTAGTAAAGCAACAAATTCAATAAAAGAGGTGAAGTGTCGAAATTTTTCAAAGAAATGATTTAGGAAATTATAATGGGAATATAAATATTTTTCATCAAGAAAGATAATTTACTCAGTTTGGTAAATATACTTCTCACCTCCCGCTTTTAATGATTAAAATTTGGGGAGAAAGTATCTTGACAAAGTCAACAAAATGCATCGAGGCAAAATTTGCCGATTATTCGCTTATTTTATTTCACAAAACAGTTCTCTACCTTTATTATAGTGCCTTACCAAACTTTGGGAAACAGTTTTAACTGTTATTTAAAATGGAAAAATTTATTCTACCATTCTTTTGTTTTATACACTACTTATGTTTGCATAAAGAACCTGAAAACTATTCTATGAATAGAATGCTGCTCAGAATGTAATCCTCCATGATATGTGACATTGGTTTATTTTTTTATTAAACAATCTGTAATGGCTGAAAATCATACAAATAAAAAATTAAAAATTTATTCATGAAACTAGCAGTTAAAAAATACGCTAAATTTTTTCACTTAAGTTTTTGTATTGCAGTCTGCTACTGTTTTATTTAACAAAATTTACGTGCAGATATTTTATTTCATTAAAACATTTTTGAAATTGAAATTATTTAAATAAGTCAT